>JAAAKQ030455201.1:0-45473 GCA_010016005.3 Zanna intricata | reverse complement strand
AATTTCCAGTAGAAATAATTTTAGAATGAAAGTTAAAAAATGGGAAGTTAAACCAGAGGCAAAAGCTCCAAGAGTCGTAACAAAATGGAGCGAAGAAAGAAAAACTGCATTCTCTAAGAAGAACACAACTAAGTCCCATAAATGAATCATTTTCACTCAGCACCTTCCATTTCGGGAGCTCTACGGCTAATAATAATAATAAATAAATTTATATTAGAGAGATATTATATTAATAAATAAAAAAATAAATACACTTATTCATAAAAAAATTGAAATTGATAATAAATTGATAATCCTGATATAACAATTGAATACTTTGATAAATTATTTTTCTTACCATAGTGGATATCAGAAGTTTTAAATATATACATAATAATTATTTTAAAATACTAACTACATGATTTTTTTTTAAAAATACCTCTATTTTTAACTATATTTTATTTATAATTATGTTTTTTACAGAAACTTGTCTGCTGATGATGAACTTAAAAGTTCTGAAAGCACTTTAAGTCACTAAAGACAGATAGGCGAATGTTCTTACCTTTCATTTAACTATATCTGGTGGATTTATATATTTATTTGTTAATAATTATTTGATACAGTAGTATAAAATTATCAAAAAAATAATATATATATATATATTTAATATTAAATGAAATTTAAACTACCAGAACACAGTAAATAAATAAGTTAAACTAATCACATTAATTCCAGGAATCAATTTTTATGAGATATTGCAACTTCAGTTGTATTTAATGCTGTAATTACATAAAAAGAAATTATCTTTATAATTTGAGAATTTTGAATTTATCAAAATTGTTAGTTTAATAAATTTTGAAATTTATTATTGGCAAATATGCAAATTCTACTGTCCAGTATTGAAATATGGTAAGTTTTACTTATCTATTTACTGTATTTTGGTGGGTTTAAATTCCATTTAATATTAAATTTTATTAGCACAGTGATTAATATTTTAATGAATGATATGTATATATATATATATATATATATATATAGAGAGAGAGAGAGAGAGAGAGAACTCATGTGTGCATGCATGTGCGTGTGCATGAGCATGTGTGTATGTATGTGTATGTGCGTGTGTTATGTGGTATTTATGTGTGTTACAATATGGTATTAAAGTATGTTATACTTGAGTTATATCTCTTAATTTATGATATAGTTTTTTCATGTTTTTTCATGTTTGTAAATTTTATAATGTTTGAGTGATTAAAATGCTTACCTGTGAGTATAGAATATTAAGACTAATATTAATTTAGGAAGAATTAGTCATTTATTTCTATGAACTAGTTAACTATATTGGTTTAGAGCAGCATTTCTCAACCTGGGGGTCATGGTGGTGTGAAAGAGGGGTGCGAAATTAATCTACAACTCTTTACATGTAAACAATAATAAAATCATTTTATGAGAAAAAATCATTTATTATAAACATTTTACTACAGTGTATAAGTACACATATATGTACATGTATATACACACTCAGTAAGTGTATAAAGTACACATTTAAAGAATATAAATTAACGAGGTAGTTGCATTTTTTCGTTTAAATTTTCTCCACACATGGATCCTATGTTCGAAACACACAAAAGCAAATTTTTTCAAGTGATAAAAAGTTATTCCTGTTTTTATTTTTTGTGTAAACATAGGCGAAAAATCCTTTTTGCAGAGGTTAAGATGTGGTGAAAGGGATTAATATTTTCAATGCTTCTGTGACTAGATTAATTTCCACAATCACTTGCGGATGAGCAAAATGATCTAAATCTTCAGATATAAATTGTAGTTGTGTTTTTTTTTATCTCCAGACATTTCAATGAGCTAGTTGGGAATCTCAACTGGTAAATTAGCAGCTGCAACAGCATTTTTCACTAAACAGATTCAGTACCTATTAATTTCCAGTAATTGAGAAATTATTTTTATCTTCTAGAAAAAAATAATTTCTAAAATAAAATAAAATAATTTATTTTTTTCTTTTTATCTTCTCTGCCAACTGGATTTTTACCTCATGCAAATGCATCTTAATATTATCCAAACTGTGGTAAAAAGTAGTGTCTTTTTCATCTAAATTTTTTTCAATGTAATTGGAAGTGAGTTGAAACACATCAAAATTTTTGGTTTGAAGATGAATAATTCAGATATCAAGCTTCTTAATGAAACCATAAACTTTGTCATTAATAAAATGTTTTAATTGCGATTTTGTAAATTAACATTAAAGTCAGTAAATGCATAAGATATTTTGTTATTGGCTAAGTAAGCCAATAACAAAATACATTATTACTCTGTAAAAAAATTGAATATAGCATTTGTTTATCCTGTAAATATGTTATTAATTCATCTTGCAATTCCAATAACCCCACAATTACCATCAGATTTCTGTATAAAAAAGAAGAGATTTTTCTTTCCACTTATTTCATCACATAGTTTAGCAAACAACCTATTCTTTAATGATTAACCTTTAATAAAATTAACCATTTTTACAGCTTTACAAAGAATTTATTTGAGATTTTCTGGAATTTTTTTGTGGCAAGAGCATGTATGTGAAGGAAGCAGTGCATCCACTTTTCCCTTGGTATGAGACAATCCACAGTTTATTTTACTGTTATCCCTTTGCACCACCCTACATACTGCAATACATTTTGTCCAGTCTATATTATAGTTTTTAGTAGCTTCATAAAAAAACATCACAAAAGACATTGTCGTGATGAATGATCAGGTATTGATATGCAAAACAAAATATTTTCTTTAATTGATCTGTCCCTATTACATTAATTTCTCACGAAACATAAGAACTGAGAAATGTTTGCCACTTCTGTTGATTTATCATACTGAATATTAAAAAATTCACTTGAACTCGCTTACTAATTTATATGATCGCAAACATCTACAGCTATGACATCAATTTGCCTTGATACTATGTTGTTAGAAAGCAAATTTTTTGATTCTGTTACACCTTTTAAAATACTAACCATATCAATTTCAGCAGGTAATATGAGATTTTCTGCAATTGTATGGAGTTTGGAAATCTTAGCTACTGCTATGAGATTACTTCAAGTGTACTTTTATCAGTATGGCATGATTTACAAATAGAAGATTGTTGATTTCTCAGAGTCAGCAATTTCCTTTTGAAAAATCCAAAGTTTGCTTTCATATGATTTGAATGTTTAGTCTCCAAGTGTCAAATGAATTCTGATGGCTTCATACTTCCATTGGAGAGGACTTGAAAGCAAAAAATGCCCTATGGCTTTCCATTCAATGCTAAAAACACCAGAATTTAATAAACAATTGTCATTATATAATCTTGTTTTTTACCAGCGATTCACTGGATGTAGTTGGTTCACAAAATCTAATTGAAAAAAAAAATAGTTAAATTGTTTGACCACACACTACAAAACTGAAACATCAGTTATTATTATTTTCAAAGAAAGTACACTTCTAGAAATTTAAATAAAGGCACCACATGTACACTTCACAATTGAAACTAAATGATATTCTGCAATCCTTACACCCTTTTTATTCTGCTGAGAGCACGACTTGTTCAAATGTATCATATGCATGTTTGAACGCGGTGCTCTCTCAACAAATATTATGCAAGAAGACCAAAATTACAAGGAGCATGTACACATCAAGCTGGAACCTGTAAATTGCCCATTTTTGTACATTTCATATATGTGTGTTCATACTTGTCACTAACAACCCAACTAAATAGTTTCAGATAGGTTTCATTGGGTTGGGGAGGGGGTCACAAAATATTCATTATATATATATATTTTTATTTTTTTTAATTTTGGGGGTCATGGAGCTAAAAAGGTTGAGAAATATTGCTGCAGACAACTTCAATTTGTTCACCTTTTATTTGTTTAAAGTAGAATATATTTTTAGAGCAATGCATTTGGTGATTGTGTCCTGTATGGTAGGTATTTTTTTTTTTATTTATATCTTTTAAGGCAACATTGAATCCAGATTTTCTTCTTACATATGAGCCTTTCTCAAAGTTATTGTTTATTTATGTTAATGTAATTTATTTTTTTTATTTGTTTAACTTAATTTTTATTTATTCTTTGAAAGGAGTGTCAATAAATGTTCTACTATATACATTTGTGTCTTCTAAGTATTTTATAATGTTGAGTACTTTTATGTGGCCCTCAAGTGATATGTGTGTTGAGATATGGATCATACTTCTAAAAGCTAATTTTATGTAAAATAGGGTGGTGCATGAGATGAATCAGCATCTTTTTGATTTTAAAGATAATTTTTGAAATTGTGTTTTCCTTATGGCAAAATCAAAAAAATAAGTTGTGTTCATATTCAACTATAATTTGTGATGTGTCTTGTTTGTGTACGTTAATAGCTTTTCTACATTGTTTAATGTTACCTAGGAACGACAAAATAGTATTAACTTAAATGTCCTAATTTTGTAATTTGTGAGAATTTTTGCTATTAGTGAGTATTAGTGAGCTATTAGCAGATATTAGTGAGGTATCTATTAATGAATATTAGTCAGATACTCACTAATAGCAAATTTTTGTTGGATAAACTATAGAAAGATTTTAATAGATATTGTTATCTATCTTATAAACAAAATATATATTTTTTTAATAGATATTGCTATTTCTCAGAAGATATCTTATTTAATATTTCAT
Source organism: Zanna intricata (assembly GCA_010016005.3). Lineage (NCBI taxonomy): Eukaryota > Metazoa > Arthropoda > Insecta > Hemiptera > Fulgoridae > Zanna > Zanna intricata. The sequence goes on along the minus strand of JAAAKQ030455201.1, from coordinate 40,818 downwards.
TTGTGAACAAGTATAAAATAATCCTTAAATTTTTTTAAAGATAATTGAAGATATACAATAGATCTTTCTTACAGAAATGGTTAAGTCTAAATCTTTCATCGTACAACTTTAATAATTAATAGTTCAGTTATAACTATTTACGCAATGTAGAATGATGTAACATTTAACATTTCTTCTAATATTAGTGTGATTTTCTTCATATGACATTTCTTTTCACAAGTCACAGTATACAAAAAGAACACTCGAGTCGTTATTATTCATATGTTCAAAAAAAAAACTGAAATTTGAAAGAGAGAAAACAGAACTGACAAAATATTTTTATTTACTGGCAAAGAACCAAGATGATAATTTTTGGCATTTAACCACCATTAGAGTTAGTAAAAGTTTACAAATAATTTACTGAAAGTGATATATTAATATGGTGTTGAAAAATAACTAATACAATAAGAAATATAACTTGATACCTTCATTACCAAGAACTGTGATAATTCATCTAGTTTTTTATTTTAAATATTTGGCAAAAGCTTTTTTGCAATGAAATCCATATTTTTAAAAATTAATGTCGTAAAATGAACAAAAAAGCAAGTTAAATAATTATATTACATGGAGTCAAATCTAAAATGATACAACATACTTTCAGTTCAAAGCAGCTTTTCTGATCAATACAAAATTTCTTATAAAAAGAAAGTGAAGATATGATTTACAAATGATGAACTACCTAATTTATAAATACAGAATATTCAACTTTATGGTAGGCTTATAAAAAGTAGCAGGTTTTCAAACGTTAAAACTTGTTAAGAGGTTTATAGGAGCATAAACAGATTATTTCATGTTACAAATTATTATGTTCCGAAAACTTTTATGAAAATTTTTTAATTAATGTATCCTTTACACTATCTTATAACAACAATTTTTTTAACGTAAACGTCATCTAATAATAAAAACTACACTTCAGAAAACTATATAACAAATGCTGAAATTAGAAAATAATATCAAAAACCAAATAATATAAAATGAGTAATATTAAAAAGAAAAATCTAGTCTTAAAATAAACTTCTGAAACTGTAAATCATTAATATAATTTAAAAAATATAAAAAATTTAAAAAACATTATTTGAAATGTATGTAATTCAAGATGCCAAATGCTGTTTCTGCACGATAGCATGAAGAAATATTCTTGAAGAAACTGATTTCAAAATTTAAAAACTATTATTTGAATTATGTCATTTCACTGTACAGAAAGTTAAGCAAAACAACACGATGAAAATTTGACATATTCTGTATGAGGGGTGATTGTTAGATCAATGCAAAATAAAGCAGTAGTACTTGTACTGTTGATATTATTCTTTGTTTCCACTAAGAGAATAGATTAAATTTTGGTAAGATACATTCATAATTCTATTGCTGAGGAAAATAGACAAAAAAGAATATTTTGTGATCAGATATTACTTTTTTTAAAGATAACTACACAGGAAAATAAACTAAGCTGGATAAATATTATGATGAGTCTGCTCCTTCTTTATAAATAATTTGGTTATTTTCAGAGTGATCAAATAAATACAAACAATGATGAAAATTTTGTAAGGTCTGTAGAGGTTATAACTAGATTATTAAAAATACAATGATATGGTAATGAAGAATAAAAGATTAGAATGCTAAGATGATAAATGCTAAATGAATGGATAGATATTTTATTCAAATATTTACATATACGACTAACACAAGATGTCAAGATGGGTTCTATATTTGCTCTCAACTTATCAAAAGAGTGAATGAGAAAACAATTCTAAGCATGGTTTGAGGCTGTCTCAATGTAATCAAGAGGTGTTTGAGGGCTGTTTGACAATAGTTGATGAAACCTGGGTACACCATTGCCAAACTGGAAGAAGGAATAATCAAAGCAGTGGATTGCAGTTGAGAAACTTGCTCCAAAGACATTGAAAACTGTTCCATCAGCAGGTGATGACCACTGTCTTCTACATCGCTCATTATATAATCTTCACTGACCTCCTGGAGAAATGTAGAACAATAATTTGGAAACATTATACTTCTTTACTGAATCATCTAAAATAGGAAATGAAGAAAAAGACTACTACATTTTTCAAAACGTTGTTTTACCGCAAAGATAATGAACAAGCTCATTTTTCTGCCGTTGAAACAGCAAAAATGTTAAAATTATTCTACAAAATTCTTCCACATCCTCCTAATTCTGTCTTAATTTTTTATATGTCTTCCTGATGAAAGTATTATCAGAATTCAACAAAATGAAAGCATCTTAAAAATTATTTAAATGACAAAAATAAGTAATTTATTATATTCACAAAAAGGTTAATTAGCAAATAAAGATGAGTGAAGATCATTTAAAATACTCGGAGAGTGAACACACCTACTAAGGATCATATTCAGAGAAGATTTAAAATTAGGATTATAAAGAGATGTATGATTAACACAAAAAATTTTGATGTATTTTCAGCATATCTGAGCGATGAAATACAGTATTTGATGAGATACTTGAGTATGCAGTGGTACTCTAATAATGAAAGTATGAAAAATATAAATAAAGTTTTCCATAAACTACAGAAAGGAACTTAAAATAGTATGAAAAATAAAGATATGATACGAAACTTTAATCAAATAAAAAGTTTTGATAAAATAAACAAGAAATTACTTTAAAGTGAATCCATGGCTAAATCTACAGTTAAAACATAATGTGGCTATTATTCATCGCATGAAAGAATACATATTTTTATAGTACGATTACACTTATGAAGAGCTCCTCCATATAATCTCAATTCAAATTATTACTTAAATTAACATATATAATAAAATTTATAAAGTTGTATTAAATATATTTTCTTAGAAATTCATGATTTTGCATGATAAAAACAGTTAAATGCATCATACAAAAAGAGTAAAAAGAGATTATCATCTCAATCATTAAAAATTATTTCTTGGATTTCTTAATCATGGAGTCAGAGAATGGAAATATTTTTTACTATAGCTAGTACAGTGAAGAGATTACGTTAGTAGTCATGGATATTGTGTAGCTCAATATTAACTTTAAATCTGAGAAGGGGAATAGTGTTATATTCGTGCTGGTGAGTGATGGGATACTAGCAAGTTTTCTTATGTCAACAGGTGTGATTACCATCAACACTGAGTACCTCTGACAAAGATATCAGTAAACATTACTCTAAATAGATATTAATATTTATAATTCATGAAGCTTACTGTTAAGAAACATACGTACAACTAAAGAACTCAAAGCCCTTAAAATCACATGATACCCATTATATTTACTGAGGTAAAATAGTAGATGAAAAGTCAACAGAAGTTCTACTTGGCTTAAAAATTTGAAGGAATGGGTAAAGTATTGTTGATAAGAAGATCTATTCAAGCACCGACTACTAAAGAAAGAAATTTGATAATAATTAACAATCTAAAGTAGAAGATAGTAATTAACAAGAAGATAGAAAATGCTGTGAAGATATGCTTATCATATTAGATAAAGTCCCTACTCTAATAATAATACCACAGGACTACAAAAAATATAGCTATATTTTAAAATTAACATTTACAATTAACAAATTAAATATTTATTATTTAATAATATTTAAAAATTATTGAAAACTTTTTTGTAAAATCTTAAAATATATAATTACAACTGGTAATTTTATAAATATTTGTTTTATTATATTCAAAAACTTACTTCAAATAATGTAATTTTTTCTTCAAATTTCTTGTCATCAGTGGAGTAATCATGTCTGCTAAAGATCAATGAAGAATATTCATCTGAAAAAAGTATCTCGACTGAAACTGCAACATATTACACAAATATTTAAATTTTACATTTAAATATATAGATAATTGAATCTATCATAAAGATTTATTATTTATTATAATACAAGTATTTAAATTTAAAGAACACTTTTTTAAAGGTAAAAAAAATTTAAAAGCTTAAATGAATTTATAATAAATGTAAAAGGGTTAAAAATGTATCTTTTAAAAATCCATGTACTATTTTTCTTGAAGTAAAATTCTGATATTGACTCTTCTGTTTTCAGCCTCAAAGGCAGATTTTTTTGTTGTAATTGCATGTTATAACCTTCATTCAATGTTTTAAAATCTGTATTATTTATCCACTTGGAACTAATTCCAATAGAATTTCATAACATATGTTTTAATCGCTGTTCTTATATGTCACAATGAACACTAAAGATTAAAAAAATTATTACTTAGACCAAAATAAAATGAGTCAATAAAATTTAGAAACCATTCATAATTTTTCAAAAACTATTATTTTATCAAAATATAAATATTTAGTTTAATTTATTATTATTTGCATTAATAATTAATTATTTTAAAATAATTTTGTATATAATGTAATAAACTAAGCTCCAGTTAATTATATGACAGAAAAGAAACAAATTTTTCTCTTAATTGATTATATATTCATGTTAAATAGTAATTGAATACAAAAACAATGGGAAGACAACAATCGAATTAAAATTTACATTCTGTATATCAACAAGCTAAAAAAATAAACTCGATCATCTGCTTTAGAAATATTGAAAATACAAGTTTTTTGAAAATTTTATTTTAAATTCATTTTAATTTTTTAAAGTAAAGATTTTTTAATTCTTTTTAATACAATGTTAGGAAAAGACAAGTGTCTTTAACAGCACAGTGATTGATGTCAGACACAGCTAAAGAGTCATTAATGAAACTATCTATTATCTACTGTTGTTTTTTTTTTATCAGTGTTGAAACTGAGTATGCAGAATTGAAACTGAGAAACAGAAATTCATGCTAATTGACTTACTGCTATAATTCAAGACAATACTAAAGAAAATTATTAGCTTCAAATAGACAAGTGTGAAATCTACTTATTCCAGTTTAAATCAGAAATATTCCTATTAAATCAGAAGGTATCACTTATTGAAGTATGATCAATTTAATTTTACGTGTTGTCACAAAAATAATCTTTAACTGAAATGGAAAACTGGAAAATGAAATCTTTAAAAGTAAACTATTTTACCACTAACTGAGAATAAGTTTAAGAAGCACTAATAATTGTCTACTTCTTTTACAAATCATGAGATCTTGCCGATGGTGAGGGGGCTTAATCATATTAGGAGCTTAAACCATATCAGAGAGGTGTCTGTTGAGAGCCAGACTAAGGAGCGATTCCTAAAAGAAGACAACAGCTCTTTCAGTGGTTGTTAAGGGCGTAGGTCAGAAGGACTTAAAAAACCATATCAACATCACTCAATCTTTTGGGTACTACACAGCTGAAAGCAATGGAAAACTATCTACTTTTTTTCAAAGAAAATGTAGCTCTCTGCATTTTCATAAAACAAAGATGGAGACATGTTCCTTGGTAAATAATTCCAGAGGTAAACTTGTGCACCGTTTTGGATCTCTGGTTGGGGACTATGAAGGAAGGAGTCACCAGAAAATTAAAAACTAACATTATACGAGTCAGAGCATGGAATGTTTGAAGTTTAAAAAAAGGTTGGTAGGCTAGAAAATTTAAAGAGGTTTTTAAAAGAGAATATGTTAAATGTAGATGTAGTAGGAATTAGCAAGGTTTGGTGGGAAGAAGAAAATGACTTTTTGTCAGATGATTTTAGAATAATTAACTCAGCATCAAATAAAGGGCAGGCAGGAGTAGGTTTCATAATGAACAAGAAGGTAGGGAAGAAAATAGAGTATTTAAAAAATGAAGATGCTTAGTGATAGAATTATTGTAATAAGGATAAAATAAAAACCTGTAATAAAAATTAGGTTTTTATTTTAACAACAATTGTTAAAGTCTATATGCCTACAAGTGCCCTTGATGATGATGAGTACGAAGAAACTGATAAAATAATTAAACACATGAAAGGGGATGAAAATTTAATAATAGTTCAAGATTAAAATGTAAGCATCGGAACAGGCAAGGAAGGAAATATTGTGGAGCAATACAGGCTGTGATAGAAGGAAGCGACTAATTGAGTTTTGCATGAAGTATAATTTAGTAATAGCCAACATCCATTAAAAATCAAATAGCTATTAAAAATCATAAAAGAAGAATATATACATGGAAAAAGCCTGGTGATACTGCAAGGTATCAGATACATTACATCATGGTTAAACAAAGGTTTAGAAAACAACTCCTTGATTGTAAAGCTTATCTTGGAGCAGACACTGATAGCGATCATAATTTAGTGATAATGAAATGTAGATTGGGGTTTAGAAACCTAAAGAGAAGGTGTCAGATAAATCAGTGGAATTTAGATAAGCTTGAGAAAGAGGCGGTAAAAAAGAATTTTGAGGACATCGCAAGAGGTCTGAGTAAAAATAAGGTAGAAAATATATAAGAATGGAAGAATGTTAAAAAGGAAATTCTTAAATCAGCAAAAGTGAACTGGTAGAGAACCTTGGATATCTAAGGATATATTGCAGCTGATGGATGAACATAGAAAATATAGGAATGCTAGTGAAGAAGAATTAAGAGGAACTATCAATAGTTAAGAAAAACTATAAACAGGAAGTGTAAATTACCAAAAGAAGAGTGAATAAAGAAAAGTGTTCAGAAATGGAATGAGAAATAATCATTGATAAAATAGACGGAACATACAGGAAAGTTAAGTAGAATTTTGTGGTACATAAATTAAAATCTAATAATGTGTTAAAGATGGCACACCAATTTATAATATGAAAGAAAAGGGCAATAGGTGAGTGGAATGTACTGCAGAGTTATACAAAGGAAATGAATTAAAATCTGGCATTATAGAGGAAGAAGAAGTTGAAGAGGATGAAAAGGAGATACAATACTGAGAACTGAATTTAGTAGAACATTAAAAAATATTTGAATGACAGAAAGTTTCCTGGGATAGATGGGATACCAGCAGAATTACTACTCAATTCAAGTGAGGAAGTGATAGATTGAAGTGATAGAGTGAAACTAGTGTGTAATATTTATGAAAAAGGGAACGTTCCGTTAAACTTCAAAAACAGAGTTATTGTCATGATTCTAAAGAAAGCAGGAGTAGATAAATGTGAAGAATATGAAACAATTAGCTTAAATACTCATGCATAAAAAATTGTAACTAGAATTTTGTACAGAAAAATTGAGAGAAGAGTGGAAGAGGAAAAGACTAATTTGGTTTCAGGAAAAGTATAGGAACAAGGGAAGCAATTTTAGCACTTATATTAATAGTAGAAGGGGGATTAAAGAAAAACAAACTGACATACATGGTATTTATAGATTTATAAAGTCATTTGATAACAGAGACCAGAATAAAATATTCAGCAATTTAAAAAATTTAGAGTTCAAGTACAGAGGTAGATGAACAATTGCTAACATTTACAGGAGCCAAACTGCAACATTAATAATCAAAGAACATAAGAAAGAAGCGCTAATAAAAAAGGGCGTCCAACAAGGATGTTCCCTATTCCTGTTACTTTTTAATCTTTACATAGAAGTAGCAGTTAATGATGTTAAAGAATAATTTAAATCTGGAGTAATAGTGCAAGTAAAGATGCTACAATTTGCTGATGATATAGTAATTCTAGTAGAGAGAAAAAAAGATTTACTCTTTAGATGGATGAAGTCCTATGCAAGAACTACCGCATGAAAATAAACAAGACCAAAATAAAAGTAACGAAATGTAATTGAAATAATGTAAATAGACCACTGAATATAAAAATAGAAAGAGAAAATATTACGGAGGTAGAAGAATTTTGTTATTTGGGAAGTAGAATTACTAAAGATGGACAAAGAGTGGTATAAAATGCTGAATAGCACAAATGAAATGAGTTTTCTTTCAGAAATTTAATTTGCTTACATCAAAATTTAATTTAAGCTTCAGGAAAAAAATTGTTAAAAATATATATTTGCAGCGTAGCTTTAAATGGAAGTGAAACTTGGATGATCGGAGTACCTGATAAGAAAAGATTGGAAGCTTTTGAAATGTGGTGGTACAGAAGAATGTTAAAAATCAGATGGGTTGATAAAGTGACAAATGAAGAGGTGTTGTGGCAAATCAATGACAAAAGAAGCAATTGGAAAAATATAGTTAAAAAAGGGACAGACTTATTGGCCACTTATTAAGGCATCCTGAATAGTCGCTTTGACATTAGAGGGTTAGGTAGATGGGAAAAAGTATGCAGGCAGGCAACGGCTGGAATATGTAAAACAAATTGTTAGGGATGTAGGATATAGGAGGTATAAAAAAAATGAAACGACTGGCACTAGCTAGTGAATCTTGGAGAGCTGCATCAAACCAGTCAAATAACTGATGACAAAAAAAAATTAATTATCTGAAATGAGGTTAAAGAAAAAGGAACAAAGTGATAAGCAGATACTCATTCATTATTACAGGCACATAAAAATTATAAACAGATTGTCAATTCTTGGCAAAAAAACAAGACCATACTTAGCAATCAGACTTAAGTCTTATTCAGTACTGTTTATCTAAGCGAATAAAAAAGAAATGCAGAGGCCTATGATAAAAATGTAAATTCAAAAAAATACAAACAGTATTCCATTTTAACATTACTCTTGACAAGAATCAATTTAAAAGAAGTAAAAAATTTACAAAGTTGTTATAACCACTAGTTTAGAATTAAGCATTAACGACTAACTCATACAGAAGCTAAAAATAAATATACAGTATAACTATATTTGATCAAAAGAAATAGATGCTACTAACAAGAATACCAAATTTTAATTTATTATAAAGGACTTTTTTTTAACTAACATGAAAAAATAAAAAAAAACTTAGTAAAAAAAATAATCAGTAATGAATAAAAAATGGAAAACATATAAAAAGTTAACTTTTATTATCTGAAAAAGGAAAATTAAATTTAAAAAAAAATTCAGTTTATTTAACATTTCTACAGAAACTAGATAAGAATATAATATGGCTCAGAAAAAAAAAACAAGTTTACTAGGAGAGCTTTGATAACTTTTAAGGAGCGTTGATAACCATTAAATGAACACGATATGTAGCAATATGGCAGGATCCATCTTCAATGCAATCTAAGGCATATACATAGCATAAAGTAAATATTCAGCAATAAATATATTGCGATCTACTGAGATAGGAAAAAATTTAAACTTTTAGAGTAATCATTATTGTACATCCAACTGATCTATCTTGATTAGATCCATCATTACATTTAATTTATCAGGATTTAACCAGTAAAGAATAGAGAACATAGAATTTGAGTACTCAACTTTCCGAAAGAGTCCAAGTCGAAATGGTAATCAGCAGAAGAAAATTAAACTGATAAATATCCAACACAAAGCATAGAAAATATATGATGGACTTGGAACACCCACAGGAAGTCAACAGTAGACATACAGAAAATGTTCATTTAGTGCATTTCTATTAATACATTAATCCACTGGATTTATCATCCAATCATCTATTTATCATCTTATTACCAATCATGTGAGCCTTTATTAGCTGATCCTGTCACTTCATCATTTTTTACTATTACATTTTTGTGATGTATGCCCAATTTTTATTTTGGACAATGTGTTTTTGTATGTTTTGAATGAAAAGAATAAAAGTAAAATAAAGAAAAAATCTAGGCAATGATAAAGAGGTAAAAGAATAAATCTGTTTTTAACCTTTGAAAAATAATTAAATTTATTGATTTTTGAAGATCTGTTAATGTCTATCATTATTATTATCATTATAATGCCTATGTTGTGCTCCAGCACAACAAATGAATGAACCAGGTAGTGTGCCACAACAATATCATGCCAATCTTAAAATTAAAAGTATGACCTTTTGATAAGAACTTTGAGATTGGGGGATTCCTTGTTACTTTGTTGTGTGGTAATTATTTTTATTTTTGTTTAAATGTGATGTCATATAAGCATCAGATATAAAACATATAAATTGAAGTAAAATAATTTTTTAAAAAGTCAGCTGGAAATTCTAATGAAATATTATCAAAGCTCAAGAATTAAACGATATATAATAAAATATGTGTGTTAATTAGATTTTGACATCTACTACAATATAGCATAATGCATATTATGGAGTAAGAAATAATGAAGACTATACATGAGTTCTAACAGCTTCATCGTAAAAAATCAACTTAATCTTTACTATATGGAACCCTACTTCTATTTTAATGAAATAAAGTGAGTCGGAAATAAATCTAATGATGAAACTTAGTTTATCTGATATATGAAGAATACAATACTGACAACTTTTTGTTAGTTAATTTTAAAAGTTTGCTAGACTAGTTTTCAGTAACATTTTCTTAGGTAATAATTATCTCAATATGCATTAAATAAAATTAGAATTTAATTTCACCTTGCAAAAAATATTATTAAAATTTTAATTTAAAAAAATAAGTACTGCTGAAGTAAAATTAAATTATTTTAGTGTTGAATTTCTATTCAAAAACTGGCTTACTTTCACATCTGCATTCAATTTATATAAAATAACTTTACTCTTCTTGTACGAAGTTCAACTAAGAAAACAACAGATTATTCCAAAAAGTTAAAGGAACAATTGCTTAGCAAGACAATACGAGGCATATAGTTTGTGCTGGATAAAAGAGCTCAAGATGTTTTGATACATAGAAACAAAACCATTACATGAATATAATCATTAAAATATTTGCCATGTATTGTAACTATCGTAAATCTATATATATATCGTAACTATATCTCTGTATATAACGTAACTATATACGCTAATAACAATTGCAAGTAAGAAAATAATCATATTTTTCTGTAAGTTTAGCATTTATAATTTTGTTACAGCAATTAAAAACACAAACTGAAAATATAAATCGTCATCTATGAAATGTTTTTTATCTTATTATTTAGAGACTGTAAATTATATAGTAGTTTATTTTTAAATAACAATCATATTTTCTTAAAAACGTATTGATGGAGTTATTTAACCACTCTGTAAGCGAAACGCTACACGAATTTTGTTTTTAATAATCTGATTATATGCGCGGTATTTTTCAAGAAATGACGCGTAAAAACTGACATAGCAACGAGCAAAAATGTAGCAAAAAGATACTGCCGTAAAGCAACTAAATTAAATTATAAGTTTTCTTCCAATAACAAAAATAATTCTTCAAACGAGTTATTTCCTTTAAATTTTAACATAAAAAAAAAAGTTTGTGTTACACGACTTTTTAAACGGCATATTTACGAAATCAATCAATAATGTGACCAAAGAAACCTCGTATTAGTTTCTTTATTTCTCTGTTTTTATTTTTAAATAATATTTATTTCTTAATTATTAAAGAGAACATTTTAAATTAAGATAGCCTATAATGACCATACAGAAGCTGACACTCTTTGTACTTACAACCGTGCTATTCTTTTTCAACTAATGTCAAAGAAAGTAGTAATGTCAAAGAAAATATGTAAAGTTTGAAGAAGGCAGTGGGTGAAAGACCGTTGTCCTCTCTAAATGGAATAGTAGGTTGTGGAAGGTAAGTTGTTTATTTATTTAGTAATATTTACTTTCGGTATATATTTTGTCGATTGATAATGATTTATTATGACCAACATGTGGCAAACACTGAATTACATTGCGTTAGGGATTTAAAGAGTTATTTCTTGTAAATCTTTCTTAGGATTAATTTGGCTTGGGCAAAATGGCGAAGTAGTTATGAGAAAGAAGTAAGTTTTTTACCCGAATTTTAAGTCTACCTTAAACTTTCCAGCATTTTCTGTATACAGAATACACTATAATAAATTATGTTTTGGTTCGTGTTGTATTCATATCTAACAGAATTGTACGTTATGAAGTGTTAAGAAAATTTTGTATGAAAGTGTGATAGTGCCGGAATTTAGCGTAACTATGTACGCAATATGTATTCTTTAATAGAAACTTTTAAGTTGATCGTTTTTTACGTGTGCTTAAGAATATAAATCTAGTTAAGTGTTTGTATGAAGTTTAGGAGATATAGTACAGAGTTTACAACTGAATTCGGTAATCGCTTGTGTACGTTAAATTATGGTAGTGTTTACTTTATCCGTTATGTTCGGCGTTATATGTTAAGATTAGCATTATAGGTTAACATGGATGTTATATTTTATGAATTAATTTATAATTGTTTGGGTAGGTAGTTTTATTGTTTTTTAGTTTACCTTGAAGTTTCAGTTGCATGTTTTGAAAGAATAGTGTCAAAATGTACTGATAATGACGTTTCCCTTTGATTAGTTGCATTTAAAAACAACCTTATTCTTATGTAATGTAGGTATTATACAGTTAAAAGTACAGGTTAGTATCTTGCAGTGGTTTTTTTTTTACGTCAGCTAGCATTTAATATTTTTTCACTAAAGCTATTTCACAGCCTACTGATCTCGAAATTGCTTAAACTTACTTATTTTACATAATTTATACTCGCAGTTGTCTCTACTTTTATTGCATTTATTACATAAGAAATGTTTTTTTTTTTTTTATAATTTGTATAAAATATCATTTTTATGATCTGCTTTAAAGTGTTACTACCAGAAATTGAGCTGTTAACAACTGATTCGCCAAATTTGTAGTGTCATTGGTTTATTTTGTTAATAAAATTATTGGTTGGTAAGGAGTAAGAAGTGCACATGCAAACATAGGACTTTTTTTTAAAGTCTGTTGTTAAACTTTCTTTGTAAAATAAAATAAGTTGTAAGTTGATTTATCATAATGTTTTGTAGTTCACTGTCTGCTTCAGACTTTTTTTCATTAAAAACTAACTTCATTTCCATCTTTTTGTTGATTGGTATCCTACAAATTCTACATTTGATCATTATTTTGGTGTGCTCACTTTTTTTTTTAGCTGTGATATATATATATATATATATATATATTCATTTAATGGTTTTTTGCATGTCTTAAAGCTTGAAATTTAGTCACATTGATTTGGCAAGTTTCTTTTTCTTCTTCATCCAGACTGAAGAGGAAGGGTGGAAAGAGAACATAAAACCAATGAGAATAAAGTTCTTGACATGAAAAAATGTAAAATTTACAAACTTCTATATACATACAATATCTAACAAATGAAAACACTTAATAGATTTGAACTTAGTATGATATTTATAGTAATTATTGGTTGTAGATAATCTGCAGAAAAAAAGAACTGTATAGGTGTCGTGATTTGATATTTATTTTTACTTATATTAACTCAAATGAAAACAAGAGTTGACATAAATCAAGTAACTACTAATCAGGTTTTCATGTCCTTGAGTAATGGCATTAGGCTGTTATATATTCTGTTCAGAACATCATTTATAAAAATTTATTTTGTTTTCGCTCTGTCTGCTTCCATGACCTTTTTTAAATGTACGTTGAATACAATTTTTCCAAACATTTGCATATACTCTGTGTTAACAGTATCATCATGTTCAATAAATAAAGAATTATTTTCTCTTGACATGATATGGAAATTCAATGATTTTAAAACCCAATGCAATGTACTTCTGAAAAGGTTAGGCATTTTAGAATTTGTATTCACATCATTTGACATTTTGTTTAAGCAAGGAAGTTTGTTATTAAAATAAAACAAGTGAGCTTAATTTTTGATAGTGGTTTTAGTAAAATCTTCCAGCTAAGGGTTTTCCCAGTTTATATTTAGACTCATTCATTTTTAAAACCCGATTGGCTTAAAAACACTCAGGAAAATAACGAATAAAAATGTTATAAAATTGAGCTATAAAACTATTGTACCATACAAACACAATAACATAGACTGACGTACTTTCTTCACTGAACTGAAAAATGGTGTCAAACATTGTAAATGATGTTATTAGACTTCTAAAACATCAATAACAAAAACTTAACACAATTTTTAAGGGAGGAGTCAAGCTTCAGAATAATTTTTTTACTGTGCTGTTATAGCAATGGGGATTTTATCACAGTTAATCTATTTAATAGGCATTAAAAAGAAATAAAAACATTTCAGAAATATCCACCCCATCCTTTAAAATAGGGATGGTGTAGAAAAATAGTGGTTTACCAGTAGGAATATTTCTTCGTTACTATTAAAGATATTTTATTCTGACTAGTTCCTTCCTATTTTCCTTTTTTCTTTGATAATTTTATGATGCCTCATTCTTTTTCTTCCTTTTTAAAATTCTTCATTGAGGCTCAAGATTTTACCCTTTCATCATTTGTCTTTTCTTCGACATTACTTACCTTTCCTGGAGATATGCCTACCCTTTCTTCAGAGTCTAAGATTATTGTATCCAAAATTAAACTCTCCAACTCCTTGAACTACAGCCACTTAACTAGTTTTTTTTTTTAAGCATTCCACGTTTTATTGCAACATTTCCAAATACAATTATTTAGAATTTTGTTTCCATTCTGTGTTTGCCCTTTGAGACAACGTTTTAGTAACCCAGAGGTTAGATGACCTTTTATAAATTGGTAGTAAATGTTTTAAAACTAACGTACTTAGAGGATGTCTTATAAACTTTAGGTGTAGTCCAGGTATTTTTTCAAGTGCTGTTGCTTTGTTATAGAAGTACCTTCTCCTGGTGGGCACTTAAAAATGAAGTGGTTCATCATTAGTAGATGTACAGTGGTTTAGGTTAGCTAGAATTGATCTTTTTGTAGAGTCATCCTTGTTTACATTATTAAAATTACTTTTTATAGTATTCAGTTAATTTATTAATAGTAATTAATTTTCAAACTACCAGGTGTCTTTCCACTTGAAGTTATACCTTTTTCTTTTTACAAGTTACAGCAAGTTTGCACAATGCTGTACCATGTCTCTTTGACATATGATTGACACATTCGTTCTTTGTTATTGGCTGACTCTCATAAAGTTTTAATTCCTGTAAATGCAGGAAAACTTTTGAATTACCATTTCCCAACATTGATGTATATCTGAATTTATATTTAATAAATCTCTTCCAAAATAATTTCTGCAGCTTTGGTTTCCATTGATGAGGAGGATCCATCATAATTTATTGTCATGTTATTGTACTTTTATACAATATATCTTTGTACAGTAAATGTTAATGTTTCATTTGTTGTACAGTTTACTGCCCTATATGGTTATTATAGCATTTTTTAAATTGTGCAGATTACAAAATTTTGATAAAATAGTGTAATCTATTGCTAAAATCCTCTATTTACATGGATTGCCTATATCATAATTTGAAGTGAAACCTCTCTTATGCCAGGTTCCATCAAAACTTACTGCTAAGCCTAACATCATAACATTTGTTAGTGATGGATCATTAGCTTTATAAAATTCCCTGATTTTTTCTAGCACACATCAAACTGTGAATCTTGAAAACTTTGATACCTCTATGAACAGTTTGAGTGTTTTCATGAAACGACTGTTTACTCATTGGACTGATGTTCATGACCATAGAAAATGTTTCAATAGCACTATACTCCTTGCTCATACATAAAAATGAATTTGACATTTGCGTATTTACATATAAGATTTACTCCCAGGTAATTTTGGGGAACTAATTCCATTTGCTATATCTTCCTTGCAGGTGGTACAATATAAATTTATATTTTCAGCAAATCCATACAAAGGTTTTGTAGAAAAAACTGTATTCTTACTATGACATGTTGGACAAGCAAGTTTTCAAATAGTTTTTTAAAATTTAAACCTCATTCAACTTATATTTTGTATTGTCTCTTTGGTCCTCTTCATAATCTGTTTTAAAATTTAAAAAAATCTGATTTTCTTATGATATCTAATTATCCTTTATCATCTGCACTGGCCTTACTAGTATTTGATGTTGGATCAGATGTACTTTCTGTCTGGCCTGTTGTTATTGCTTCTGTTTGCTCCAGTTTGGATTTTTGAAGTTAATAAAATAATTTTTCTAGCCGGTATTAATCTTCTTCTTTTTTTTTGCTGTAGTAGCAACATCTTTTATAGTTTATTGTCCTTTATTTTATGGGAAGCGTTTTTAGAAACAACAAAAAAGAAATATTGAAAATATAATACCAAATGTGTAACTAACAAAATGTCTTATCGCACTCTGGTTAGTCAACATAACCTAACATACAGTCCACTAAATAACATACCTGATACAGAAACTGGTCTCATGACCATATAATTATAATGAAATGAATGTATTTAATTTAGTTCATAATATTTACACAGCTAAAAACTAAACAAAACAATAATAAATAACCGCACCAAAATTTATACATTTCACTCAACAGAAATTTTCATCATATCTTTCAGTTCTTACATTTCACTGAACAAGGTTTTATTACAGCTTTAACTTTCAAGCGTTCTGCCACTCAAAGGGAAATACTGTAACAAAACTTCCTTGTCAAAGTGGTGTATCAATCATCTTTTTGTATGTTGTAGTTTCCAAGCAACAGGCATTTGAAAAATGACTCATTCTTTTGTGTTTCATGTCAAATTGTTTTATGACATCTGTTTATTATTTATTTTTGTAACTTAGATACAACGTACGAGTAAAAAATTACACCTACTTGTTCAAAAATAAGTAGAGTTTAATTCTGGGCCAAACAATTTTTCCTGAAAATTCTTCCCCTTAATTGCTTATAGTCAGCATACCACAACACTGATAATTTACAGTGTGTTATTATATGCATAAAGCAACAATTCCACCCAAACTACTGAGATATTAATCATATGTCCTGAATTCATATTTGTATTTGTGCATTGTGAGACAATGTATAATCAAATTACAAAACGGTATGAATCATTATTTAACTTATCAAACATTGTTAGTATTTTAAGCAGGATTTGTAGAACAAGAATGAAAATATAAACAACTGTTATTGTTTTAGGCAGTCCCAAAAGGAAGAATAAATGTAATTAAAAACATCTAAATAACTTAAATTTTTCAATTCAGATATCCCACCACTATGAAAATATAAACATCTTATGTAATTTTGAATAGATAAAATTTCCCTCAAGAAAGGTAAAATATAACATTAATTATAAACCAATCATAGAGATATATTCCACCCGTGCACAAAATTTATATAATTATGTAAAGTTTTTTTGATTGTAAAACCTTCAAAAATGTTTTTTATATTAAAAAACATTAAAATTTTAGATGTATTAATCTAAAATTTAAAAGGTCGCATTAGACATTTGTTCCCATTGTTGCCAACAATGAAGGTTCTGAACCACTGATAAATAAAAAGTTTCCTAACTACTTTATTTTTTAATAATTAAATAAATAAACCCACTTAACCAACAGTTGTATAAATTTTGTTCAAGCCGTTTTGGAACAAATTATTCCATCATTAGAAACTCATAAATATATATATATATATTTTTAAATTTTATTAAAACTAAAAATATTCTATGTAAATTGTTTAATTTTTTAATAAAATAATGTTATCTTGAAGTCTGGATACATACCAACTAAATAATAAAAATTATTTATAAAAGATAATAAGGTAATTCATTATTAAAAAGAAGCCTAAATTAATTTAATCCTATCTAACTTAAATTATGGAAGATTCATTTTGTGTCAAATCAAGGTGGATTAGTAATTCACAACTTGACCGACTAAGATTTTCATGAAATTTGGTGTGAATTAACTGTTGCTAGAATTATGAGAAAATACTGAATTTCAGTTCTCTGTAATTAACCGTTTGTTTTTAAAGCCCTCCACATCTGTTGGGAAAAAATGGCGAATTTGGACTTACGGCAGCAGTGTGAGGTCAACAGAACTTTGTTATTTATTTACGTAGAATGATAAATTTGATCTTAAAACTTATTTGATGCTCTTTCTTATGATATACAACAAGCCTATGATTACATAATTCTCTATTTCAAGGCCTTTTACTTTTGACCTTTAATTTCAGAAAAGCCTTCAGTTTTTTTTATGAAAAATATACTTTACTTATTATTTTTTTATAAAATAGCAGTATAAATTTGAAACTGGGACTGCATTGGGATAAGAGAAAACAAATAAAATGTGTATCAGTTTCAACAAAAAAAAAAAAATCTTTTTTGTGGTGGTAAATATTTAACTTTTTGTTGGCTGAAATTGCAAAATCAAGTAAAATTAATGAGGTAATATGTTGCTCATTGTTTTGTCTAGTAATAAGAAATAGTATGTCTCAACTGAATCAGGTAACTGAATCAGGTATGGTAACTGAATCAGGTGACAGTATAATGTGATGACTCAGGTTAATTAATACAAATTGAAAGACAAAATATATTGAAGCTGATTTACTACGTTAGTTTAGTCATAGTCTGCATACATTGTTTTAGTGTAAACAATATTAAATATGACCTAGAATATTGGATTTATTTAAGTAATTTATTTGTGGAATAACATGATGTAAGAAAGCATGAGCACTGTATAAATAAGCTAGCCCTGAAGTCAAGTTAGTCGGCGTTTTCGTTTATAGACTGGTAGTAAAGGTTGGTATAGTTACCTAGTTTTTGTTACAGTTAACGTATCTTTTGAGGATGGCAACTTTTTACAATAAGAAATGTAATCCGTTTGAAGAAGTAGGTCATAATAATGTTAGTAAAAATTTTAGAAAAGTTACTATGGATGAGAGTAAAAAATCCAAGTTTAGAAAGTGATTGTAATAGTCAGAAAAAAAACTGCCTCAATTAGTAATTAAAGTTTAAGAAGCAGCAGCTGATGATGGTGAAGCCTTTTATGATAAAATGAGATATGCATTAGACAGGCTTAATGAGAGTCTAGTGAGTATTGGAGAATCGCTTTTAAAATCTAAAAGATTGCAAGAGAAAACATATCTTGTAAAAAAGTTTGCAAAAATGGAATCGTCAATGAGGGAAAAAATATTCACTGTAGCTAGTAAAAACTCTGAGACTTCATCTCAAGCTGAACCTGAAAGCAAAATCTTTGTACAGATCAAAGAAAAGTTTAATTTTACAATGGTTAGACGTCTTAAAATAACAATTCTTACTCTTCTTCCATGAAGTTCGAGCATCAAAAAAGTACCAGATAAATTCCCAGGAAGTATTAATTACATGATACGACAGGAAAACCAAGGGTTTCTGTCATCACCAAACTCTAAACATGGAAAATGTCTGGATCAAAACATAGTTGAATGTGTTTTATGAATCAGATGATATAACAAATTGTGTAATGCAACAAAAATAAACAGTATTACTATTAAATCACCTTGTGGAAACATTCAAGTTAAAAAAGATTAGTACTGTTTAATGAAATAGATACTTCAACAGTTTAAAGAATCTTTACAGATATTAAAATTGGATATCTACATTTGCTACTACTTTACATCCTAAAAATTGTGTTTTAGTAGGTGGTAGTGGAATTCGTAGTGCATGTGCGTGTGCACGCACGCATTTGCAATGCTTCATGCCATTATTTGGTTCAGTAAAGAAAGTATTTCAGTCTATGTTACTTTGTTAGTCGGTAAGGTACGATACAATTTTTTAGTTCATTTTTATAACTGTTTTATTCATTGTTATTCTCATTAATTCTAATTTATCTGATTTAATTTAGTTCCTATTTTCCTTAATTTAATTTAGTGTTTTTCAGCCAATTGGATTTTAACAATGAATGATTTCATCATTCATAAAGATAAAATTAAAAAAAAAATTAAGTCTTGAACTACCAAAACATAAGGGAAGGCACTGCCAAATATTAAATTTTTTTTGGTATGATCAAGCAACCAATTATTTTTTTGTGGACCACTTGGTATTAATTGGATTCATCTACAAGATCTGTGCTGTGATTAATCACAATTAACTAATCATGAAATTGGTATTTCATGAATGATTTGCAGCTGTTTCAGCAAAATCTACTGGATCTTAAGCATCGTTTCATTTATGTAGTGGTGTATCCATACACCACTACTCATCTGAGACCAAGGAAAAATCCAAATAACGAAAACCCAGTGGGATGTCTGCATCAATGAAGACGAAGGCTGTTTTTTCAACCAGGAAGATTGTGGCATCCCCAAGGGATAATTCTCATTCACAACTTAATAAAAGTTTCAACAGTTACTCCAAAAATACTATGTGTTGTTATTGAACTGTTTGAAAAATTTATTCCAAGAAAAATGTCAACGATTGGATCACAAAGAAGTCCTCTATCACATTAATGCTATGCTCCTGTTCATTAATTCCTCTATAGTTATGCCACAAATTTATTAGGGTTAGGGTTTCTCTTCCTTCTGTTTAGCCTTCAGAACTGCCATAAGGTATTACTTCAGAGGATGATGTGTATGAATTGATACACGTGAATACATACATGAATGATCATGTATCATCATGATACGTATGAATTGAACAATCTCAAGTCGACCACTCCTGAGAAGTGTGGTTAATTGAAACCTAACCACCAAAGAACACACCGGTATTCATGCTCAAGTATTGAAAATAACTATGTATAAAAGTATGTAACTATGTATAAAAACCTTTAGTTGAACCTTAGAACTCTTGACTTCGAATTCAGTTGAGTTTGCAATGTCACGTTAACATCTAGACCAGCTCGGTGGACAGAGTTAGGTTTTAAACTCATTTTGTTTATTCTTCAGATTTGGCGACAATTATTTGTTCTCCAGAATGGAAAAATATTTGGCATGAAGCCAAATTGTATACAGAAGAGGAGGTGATTGCAGGAACAAATGCCTATTTTACAGAGTTGGAACAATCGTATTATTGGGAAGGGATCAACCAGCTGCAGCATCATGGATGAGATGTGTAAGCTTAAAAGGAGCCAGTGATAAATAGAAAAGGTACATCTTGAAAAATTAAGTGGTTTTTATTTTTATATGGTGTTTTCAAAACCACTCTCATATTTACAACAAAAAAGTTCTTATGGGGTATATTACCGATGATCCTTTTCTTTTTCCTATCTAAGATAACTTGATGGCTTCAAAACCAGCAAACCTGATCCTAAGGCTTATTGCAGAGCCAGAAATTAAAAGATATGGCCAAGTTCATCGATTTACTAGAAATGCAGTTGGCACATATTTAAAAAAATTTAATAATTGCACCAAAATTACTTAACTTGATAAGTTTATTCTATTATCAGAAATGCTAAAAATAAAACTAAATCTGTTAACGAGCAGGCATTTATAAATTGATCTGCAGTAAAGACAGTAACGGTAATTTATTGTACATGAAGTAAATTAAGATAAATATAAGAATTAAAATAAAAGAGCAGTTGTCTCATAATAAATATAAAAGGAGGAGAAACAATTTAAGTGTTTGTTATAGTACATGTATATATATCATTTAAATTAATTAACTTTAAAACAAAAATAATATACATAAATTAAAAAATTATAACTTTTGATGGATTTAATTACCTTTTATTTTAATAATTTATGTTTTTAAAAAAAATTAAAATCCTTAAAAACACTGTAAACATTATGGCAATCCAGTAAAGTGCTAAGTGATTACATTTTGAAAAAAATTTGCATACATAATTTCTAACTATAGATAAATTTTTAATAATTTAATAATTTTTTGTAATTAGATTTTCATTTAATAATTTATTAATATTTAGAAATGCAGCAAGTAATGTTTAGTAAAGAGTACAAATTTTAACCGTTACTTAGTTGTATTTTAAATTCGTAAATGTTAAATTTGAAATTCTGTATACATTATATTGTAGATTACTTTGACCTGTCTTCTTTTTGTTCCTCCAGCATCTCTCATTAGATAATCTTCTCAGTCAAGTATGTATACATTGAAAATATTTAAAAATTACAATAATTTTTTTTCTAAAACTACTCACCTAAGTTTACTTCTCTTAATTATCAGAGTCAACATAGAGTCATTTGCTATAGAAGAGGCATTGCCAAGACAAAAATAAAAATAAAATATGTGACATATTTCTTTGCTGCTTGTCAATTTATTTTTTGTGTGACAGCTTTTAATGTGTCAATTTTTTGTGATTCGATTGGATGTGTGAATTACAAGGCAAGCCATGAGAAAATTCCTTCAATTTTTTGAACAGATGGTAATTACTCACAGAAAGTTTAGGCTGTACAGAAATATTTGTAATACAGAATTGTTAATGATTATCAGTGTCTGTTTTCAGACACTGATCCTGTTAAGATTTTCCTTGTGCTTAACATAGATGTGCATTGTCATATTATTTCCTTTGTCGACTACTCTTTTCATCTATTTTAGTAGTGCAGTTCTACTTCTAGGTTTCACAGTAAGATACAGTACGAGTTATTCTGATGTGAAAGCTCTTAACCTGTCATAAAGACAGATTTTGCTTACATTTTTGTAGGTTTTTTTTGCGGTGATTGAAGTAATGTCATTCAAGTGACTGTCAACTTTTCTTTGGAATGCTCTTTGGCATTTGTATTTTATTGTTGGTTTTATAAAAAATATCTCTCCAAAGAAAACTTCTTAACTAGGTTATCAAAATACTGTATGCCTGCCCCTCTTATGAATCTGAGAAGATTCTTTTTCCGTCATTCTTCATCAAGTTAGGATTTGTGGAAGATTTTGTAAAGGCCGTGGATAAGGTCAAGGTTTCAAACATTTAAAAGAACTTCCACAGTTGAGTAGTGGTAAACTTAAAAGAGAGTATATTTACTGGGCCTGATATTAGAAAAGTGATTTGTGCTTTGCTTTTGAAGGAAAATTTACTAAAAGGAATTAGCATGGAAATCATTTGTGAAGATGATAAAAGGACTTTTAATCACCATAAAAGAAGAAGCTAAATCTTCTTTGTATAAGAGCTTCTTAAGCCCTACCAAGCTGTGTGGGATGTTGAAAGTTGCTAAAAATACATTTTCTGCAGTTGAATGTTGATTCCTTTTCAGAAAATCTTGGTGCAGTTATTGATGTAAAGTGATTGACAAGAGGGGGGGTCAAGATAACACCAAGACATAGAAATGTGAAAAACCTGATACCAAGGGTATCTTTTGCTGGTTTAAAAAGAAAGATTTGACTTTACACATAAGAAACAAATTAGAGAATTTTTTTTTATTTGAGATATTCATTAAAGGGCTAAGAGTGGAGGGGATGGTGTGGCAACCTTGCAATTGTCACAAGGGGTTTTCTTTTTGTAGGTTAGGATGTATTAAAACAAGTTTCATTATTTTGTGGTTTTCTTTTTACATAGTCTATCATATGCTTTTGTTTTTGAATAAAATGTTATTTCATAAAAAAATTTAAAAAAAAGATTTATTATAAAACAAGTGTTCTGATTATTTTTTTTGACATACAGTATTGTTTTTGCAAAAAAAATTATACATATACATATTTTTTTGCAATTATATTTTATTATTCCACTGCAAAATCAACTACAAACATATATTGTTATATAGAAAAATGTTTTTTTTTTTTGTAATATTATCACAATACATCCCAAACAATGCTGGAAATATCAGTTTGTTTTCTAATTACTTTCGTTTTTTTAATGCTACGATAAATAGTATTACTTCAAAATTAGACACTTTAACGTTTAACATTTTTTAATAGTTTTTTGAGCTCTGCTTTTTGCTTTTTTGAATTTACATAAACTTTAAAATTGTACCACATGCTTTTTATTTACATGAAAATTGTTAGCCCCCTTCCCACTGCAGTCTCCCAAAATTGGAGACTGGATTTTGGGTAAGAAGGCAAGTTTTCTTTATCACATTTACTTAATAGTTTTGTTAACTGTTATGAAAATAGAAATTTTTTTCTTTAACCGTAAGAACTTAAATGGGATTTAAGGAACTTTTTAACAATTTTAATTACCTCTTCTAATATGTATATATTTTTATAATAATTAAAAGTACATTTTAAATTGCATAAAAATTAAAAATTCTAGTCTCTTACTTAGTTCATACTTTGCAACTATTTTCATTCTCCTTCTTCTTCTTTATTGTATTCTAGTTCCTTACTACTGTTAGGTTTTCATTGATTTTTATCAAAGTATTGCTTATTTTTGTTTTCTGTCTTTCTGCCTTCTGATGAACCCAGCAGCTTTTTAAATCAATTTTATATTTTTGCTTGAACTTTTGTAATTTTAATCTTTAAATAGGGGATTAATAATTATCTGTTTTTCTTTTAACATATTTCCTATCCTATATCATTATTCATCATTACTTCTATTCCTGTGTTTCATTTGCTTGAATTATATTTTTATTAACCTCCTTAACAAGAATCCTGACTTCTGATTTGTTTTACTTCAGCAATTCTTATCATTTTTAATTTTAAAAGGTATTTACTTTGTAAATAAATTATTACATTAAAAGTATGGTTTTTTGTGTTATGACCTGTTGAGCAGCCTCATTTTTAAAAGCTAATCGGGAAAATATAATTTTACACCTCCGTATGATCTCTTAATCCAATATTGCACATATTCTGTGAAAAATAGACAAATGTGGAAATATTATTCAGAAAATTCAGTTAACAAGTTTTCATTACTTTCAGGCTGCAGTATTAAAATATTAGCACAGTTAATTTTTCCTTCTTCCTAGTGTATTATATTTCTGAGGAACCAACTACTTAAAGGAGTGTTACTGCTTTTTTTGAATAATTTAATGTTTCCCACAGTCGTCTAACAATTTTTGTGACCTTTCACTTTCCCTTATTTGCTTATCAAAAGCTTAACAACTAGCTTCATAATTCTTCGTTGTATGTAGAAGGAGTAATGCAATTCTTTCATTCCTGTTGGATTTGTTTACTTTATTTACATGAGAATACAGATTCCTTTTCTATTAATAATTAGCTGGATAGAACTTTGTAAATAATATTGATGGAATTCTTCCATTTGTGAAAAAGCAGACATTGTGAATTCTGTGAAATGTATAAACACTATAAAAATTGAAATCTCTCTTCAGCCATATTGAAAACCATTTAGTTCATTTTCAGGAGGAATTTCAGTGGTGTAAATATGATAAAAGAATGCCTTCATAGAAATGTACAAATCTTATTAGTGTATTTCTGTGAAGGTTGGTTTCATTGTCATACAGAGAAGGGTTCTAAAAAATAAAAGTTTTACAAAAAACAGTCTTAATTTTGACATTTAAAACACAACACCCTGCTTGTGTGGTTTTATAAAAAAACTTTGTAACTAGTTTCAATCTTGTTACTGCTAGGCACTCTTTTAATCTGCCAGTACCTTTCATTAATGAAAATTGAAATATTTTAATTAAACGAAGTTGGAACATTTGAAGCATTCTTTTTTATAACACATTTCATTCTACTCTCAAGGACACATAAAAAACGCAATGTCATCAAAGAGGTTTGCTATCTCTTACCCCATACATTGTAATTTCATATTTTTGTAGAATTTAAAAAAAAAAAAAATAAGTTTTGAAGGCAAGTAAGAAGCTCATTAATGTTAAAGTGATTTTTGCATGGCCTTCAATATGAAAGTCTGTGATTGGGCTCTCAAATAACATAAAATTGAGCAAATTAAGAAAACGTCAGCAAATTGAGAAAATCTGAAGTTTTCATGATTAATATAAATGCGTTTGTAATCATTTATAATATATATATATATGTATGTAAATATGTTTAATCATATGTTAGTATATAGATATATATATATATATACTAAGGAAATAGTAAAAATTAAAAAAATAACACAGGCTCAAATTTAAGACTTCTCGACTTCTCGGGGTAATGCTTGCTTCTTGGCTTCTACTGCCTAACCTCTCAAAAATCTTTAAATGGGCTTTACTTCAAAATGAAGCTTAATTGGAAGCTTGCATTTTAAAGCAGGTAACACTCTTCCAGCATGCAAAAGAGCATCAATAAATTTGTAAGCTGACTGCCTGCCCTTGTAAGTTACCTCAAATTCAATTTTTCTTTTAGAAATTTCAGGGTTATTAGATTGCTATTGTATTTAAGTATAAATAGGTAGGACAAAGGTGCTTCAATTCAAAAAAAAGATAAAATTACTGGTTGTGTGGAAGATAAAAGACTGAGCCTTTTAAAAAAGTGTCAGACACCCTTGATTTATTTGTAAGCAATATAAAAAAAAAAAAAAACAGTTGATTTGCTTAGGGTGTTAAAAATAATTAAATTTTCAGTGGTTTTTTTTTGTTAATTGTAAGGAGTTAAACTTTGTTGCTATTGAATTTTAATTATAAACATGTAATATCTAGATTTGTATTAGCTGATGCCAGTAAATTAAAAAAATAATTTATAAGGCC
Source organism: Zanna intricata (assembly GCA_010016005.3). Lineage (NCBI taxonomy): Eukaryota > Metazoa > Arthropoda > Insecta > Hemiptera > Fulgoridae > Zanna > Zanna intricata. The sequence goes on along the minus strand of JAAAKQ030455201.1, from coordinate 14,761 downwards.
TTTAAATAGAACAAATTTAACATAAAAAGATCTTCAAATTTATAGATTAAAAGTTTTATTGAGAATCTCGGGAGATATTGAAAAAATATTACAAGTATAAAAAATGGTAGAGCAGCCTTTTATTTTACATTTATGTATGTAATATGGAATCATCTTTTTGTTATGCGATTGTTAATTATTACAATCTATGTAAGATTGATTAAGGTCCCGAAGAAGTTTGTTAAACTACCTTAATCCTACTCGATAAATGGATAGTCCTTTTTCACAGTCTACACCTTTCCATTTGCTAGGTCCTTTTTTCCTTTCTTATCAGTTCTCTATGTGTAGATCTGACGTACTCAATTCTTCATGATAAAATCCCAGGACCTGAAGGACCTGGGATTGACCAGACACCATTTCTGGAATGTGGTTGGTTGAGCTCTGTTTGCAAGGTATGATTATAGACTTTTTTTCAGTATTTACTCAAAAGGTATAACGGCTGAAATGTCTAATGGGTAAAGCCTGAAGATTGTTATAGAATATTAAGCTGGAAGTAGAACAAAGTTACGGCATTATTTAAAATGCATTTCATGTAGAAACCTCCCCAATCTTTAAATATAAAGAGAAAATAAAAAGCTGAGAAATAATCTCTCTTAAAATCATACATTTGAGTCGCCCAGTAAAGTCATTCTGCATTTGAGGTGATTTATTCACATTTGGTTTCAATTAAAGTAATACCACAAACATTTGTTGCACCGTTTATAAATTCAGTTGTCGAGCGCAAATTACAGTCGATAACATTTTTTGCACCATCCACCTACTGTGTAAACTGTTAATACTACTACGATTTTAGAGAATGCTGCAGAAGTACTATATTTTTATTGCATTTGATATTCATTGCTGCTTCCATTCTACTTTTTTTCTTTTTTAGAATATTCCAGTTATTTTCATTATGAAAATATTAATTTATAATTTCGTATAACAAAGGGGTAGGTTTGGTCTGCTGTTTCATTTAACTTTTTAAAATTTAACATGAAAGGACTTGTTAAATTGCAATTCATATTTTGTAAGAATAGAATCTTTATATAAATGAATTAATAGCATAAACAATAAGAAGCTAAAATTTGAGGCCCTGAGACAATAGAATTAGTCGATTTATTATCTGATATTAAATGTGATTATTTTTAATTTATAAAAGTTAATAATGATGAGATTAGTTTAAATCTTATAAAAAAAGAATATAGGAACTGTAACAGGATTAGTTTCTAGCGTAAATAAATGTTAACTATAAAATAAAGTAATATAAATAAAACCTCATCTTTTAAATGACTTATTATGGTGATTGATGACAAAAACATTATTAATCATTAATTTATCTAGCTGATTAGAACTGTATACAGTAATAAATTTAAACAATACAGAGCATATTAGGAGTCTCATTTGTTTTATTGCAGTGTAATAGTGTTACGCTGTGTTTTTTTTAGTTTTTATTATTGTAAACCAGTACTACTGTAATTTCATAAAAACTGGATATTTTATCGAGTTTATATATAAGTAGAATATTTAATAATGTTATTTCTTAGAAGAATGAACTACTCTAAATAATATAAAATAAAATTTACAATAGTAAATGTTCAAAAACAGTAAGATTTAAATAGATGGCCAGTTTTCAATAGTCGATCTGTCATTAAAATAAGTTGCTGAATTAGAAATTCAGCTGAAGTAAAAATAAAATAAAATTTTAATTGAAAAAAAATAATTATACAGTGTTCCATGGTTATATCATCTGTTTGTATGCAGTGTTTTAAATTGTATTTACTTATTTTTTTTCACAATATTTTTTTACCTCTGTGACAAAAGCCATTTATTACAAAGTTTAATTTTGTGGAATTGTATGAAGAAAAAAAAATAGAAATGTTGCCTTTGAATAGAGAAATATTAAACAGAAACTGAAGAATGAATAATTACCAACTTTTGATCTGTTAGTCAGAAATATAATTTTAGTCAATTGAAAGATAGACTTAGAATCAGATTTAATATAAACTAGCAGTGCAGTAATGGGATACAGAGATATAACAACAATATTGAACCGGTTTGTGAAATAATGATACTTAAGTAAATAATAGAGGGGGTGATTCAATATAACAAGAGTAAAGTCAATGTTGATTCTAAGATTAAGATAAAATTCATCTGTTGAATTTTGTTAAGTCCAGGAAAAACTTTATTGGATAAATGAAAAAGAAACACGTGAATTGAATCAGAAGTTCTAACTTGCAAAGTAAAGGATTAAAAACCATATTATTTAAAAAGAATAAGTTAAACCAGATTATTGTAGATCAAGAACTATTTTACTGCAAGGAAATTTTAACAAGTTGTAAAAAATTTGTGTAAAATTAAATTATTGGGGATTAATAGCTACTGTACTGCAAGAAAGTTAACCAACATTTTTTTTTATCTTGCATTTTTTTCTTGCACGTAATAGAATTTAAAATCAGTTTTCAGTCCTTATGGTATATGAATAATTATAATGTATTTCTTTTTATTTCTGGAACATTTATTATTATTATTATTTTGTATACCTAATTAGTGTAATACCTAATTAATAATTATTACTTAACTGTGTTTCTATTGCTTGTATATTTTTTACATATCTGTTCTCATATTGTAAGGTAATTATTTAATCAATTATTTTACAATGTGAAAAAATAATTTTATAATGGTAGAATCTTGCCTCTTCTCCTTTTAAGGATATTTAAACCAAGAAATATTGCAAAAAACTACTGTTGAAACTTTGAAACTATAGTGCTTATCTGTGTTGTAAACATTTTTAATTGTTACTGCAAAATTAGATTCTTATCTTAGAAAAGAGTGAAAAAAGTGAGCGGAAGTACAGATGTAAAATATTTAAAATTTCCTTCTTGGGCTGGCCACCTCTTTGTGATATAAGGGGGGATATGAAATGACTTGAAATGCACATGTTTTAGATTTTTTCCGTTATTGTATTTTATAGTTATTCCTTTCTTATTCTATAACATTAGTTATTTATTTTCATTATTTGGTAAATGTAGTATAACAAAAAATATATGCATAATGAAACTAATGGAAGAGACATTAGAATTGCATTATAATGAGACATTATTAGCATTTATTATCAGAGGAAATCAGCAAATGACCGGCAGCAGCATGCAGCTACAATAGTACAGTGGTGTGGATTGACAGTCACATCCCATCCGACTATAATTTATAAGCACTTTAACTCCTAGCAAAAAAGTTTTTACTGCTACTCGAGTGACATGTGTTAACTCTTATTAAGCTTGTTTCTTACCTAAGACCAAAACTGCTTTATAAAAAAAATTTTAACCAGCATTATAATTGTACAAATTACTGGCACTTTCTTTTCAAATTTTTGTCAATAATGAATGTAAGAATTTGATTTGTCTTTTTATATTTTTTCACAAAAAATATATTGTTCTTAAGTATTCTTTAGCAATGTTTAGTTAACTGCTTTAAGAACACAAGTATTTACTCAAGGAGGTATACAAGCTTTAGTAGTTTTCAGCTACTTATTGATTTGCTTTACATTAAAAAGGTTGTTTATAGATTGACAGTAAATTCCTTGTTTCATATGAATGCTCTCATTTTTAATAAAACCCTTGCCTTATTGCAACTTTCACTCCTTCTTCTTCATCCACAGTTTAAAATTGAAGGCTAGTCCTAGTAAATTTCTGCATACCCATCATCAGAGAGTTAAAGTGATCTTATAATATTGTTTATTCAAGCCTTGGTAAAAATGTAACGCTGCCAATTTTTAAAATGTACCTTTTGTCTATGAACTGCTGTTTTACCAGTTATTTAAAGCAAGTAGTTAGGTAAAGTTCATCATTGCTTTCAAACCTCTGCAGTGCAAGCCGTTGTTTTAAATGGAGAAAAAGTGATAATTATTTAATAAAGGTTGAGACTGTAAAGTGAATGTTGGAAGATTTTATAGTGGTTCTTTTAACTCGTGAATTTTTTTTGTTGTAGTGTGTGAAAAACAAAATTCAATCTAGTAGCTTCCCACATATTTTGTTCTGGGTAGCACATCAACATTTTTTTAAGAGCTTTTTACAGTACATCAGTATTATTTATAAGTTCTATGTTCATAGGTTAATTTTCCATTGTTATAAAAAAAACCGTGGCGGCCCTGTTTGAATAAAACTGTTATTATTTCCTGGCCTCACAGATAGTGAATACTCCTAATAAATTGTTTATTGCTTTGTTTCAACATTAGTATGCAATATCAGTGTTATCTCCATTTACTGTGGCTAAGCAGTTAATTTCCTGGATTTGGTAGTTCTGCAAAAATGTTTGAACTACAAGGTGATTTTACTTCTGCCCATTTGTCAACATTTTTAGCATCTCCCTACTCCACAACTTTCTATAAACTGGAGCTGAAAATTTTGTAAATTGTGGTACAAAATGTTTCGTAATTTTGATAATTGTGAAACTGCTGATTGTCTGTTTTTCCCTTTTTTCAAGAAATCATTTGTGATTGCAGACAACCAGTACATTCTTTGTAATAAACATTAGTGCTACTTGTAGAAAACTGCTTAATTTTTTAACTTTTTATACTTAACATTTGTTTCATAAACATAGCAAGTTTCTTTCTGAGTTTCTGGAGCAGATCTTTTTGCCGTTAAGAAATGAGTAACAGCTTGAACTTCATTTTCATGGACTGTTAATTTATTTTAGCATATATTTCAATTAGTTTTTGCGTGGCAACTAATGAAAACGTGACCAGTCTATTATTACTCACAGATTCTTAAGATACAAATTAATGTGCCTCGCCTGCCCTACATACTTCCAAAACGTAAATCTCATAAATTTATATCAGCCCCATTTAAAAAAACTAAAAGCCATTTTTTAAGATTTAAAAATTTTTAGTTTAAAAATTAAACTTTGAGGAAAAATTATTTCTAATGCAAGGTTCCATTTTGAGAAGGGATTGGGTTGTTATGAAGATGCAAAGGATAATAAATTGCTATTTATTTTAGTAGATACTGCATTTGGGTAATTAATTATGACTTTAAACCACCAAATTCATTGTAGGATTATTTTGAAAACAAGAAGTAATTTCTTCCTAGTTATGTAATATTTTTACTGTTATAGCAAATATATAATCAGTATAAATGAAGCAGCTTCAAGATGAAGTTTAATTCAACTGTAAAAGTTAAATGTGTTGTATTGTTGTAGCTTGTAGTCAAGTAAACTAAGTATTTGCTGTATTTGTTTTTCAAAATAGTTAAAAAAAACTTAAGAATGGAATGGTTTAATGCAGGCCTGTTTTAATGCCTGGCCAACCCTAATGGTTTAATGGGCCAATTTGATGACATGTACATTACAGTTGGCTGCTACATTACAGAGGCCAATAAAACTAAATTGGTATCAGTTAATGAAGTGCGTGATGAACTTTTTGTAAATTTTATTTTTGGAAAAAATATTTCACAAACATGTGTGGATTCAAAAGCACTTACAAATTGTTGTGCAAACTACCTTAAGGTGTAATGTAGGTATTGTAAAAATTAATTTTTGAATTTGATGAAAAAATTTGTTTCATTTCATTGTTGCGCTATAACTCTATAAACCCCATTTACAGATTTTCAGGAACACTGTTCACATCAATGTGAAATGGGATTGAAGTTATTTCAAACATTTTATCATATTTCGCCAATTGTAAGAAACAATTATCAAATGCAGTTATAAGTTTCTTTATTTCATTAGCATATTTAGAGAAATTCTTAGGTTGGCATTTCAGGAAGTTTTTAACAGCAGAAAATGTTGAGTATTATTATTATTGTTATTTCGGAGTTGGCATTCAAATCATTAAAAATTCTTATTAAAAGCTTCGATAAGATTTCAAGCATTGATTATTATTTGCTCTTACAAGTCCTTATTTAGCAGATTTAAGTTTTTCTGTTATATATACTAAAAAATAAAGGTCTAACAACCAATAATTCATCGCTTAATTCAGCAACAGATTCTTGTTTCTCGTTCATAAACATATCTATTTCAACCCATAAATTAAAAAAATCTTTTTAAACATTTTCTATGACTTAATCATCTAACATTTATAAAATATATGATATCACCATATTCAGAAGATAGTGAATTCGCTAAGGAATTGCCGATGCTGAAGAGCATGTGAATGAATATAATTTACCATGTTATAACTACGTTCGTAACGTGGTTCATGAACAGTACTCGAGCACATAAATTTTGTTGATGTCTCAAACAGTGAATAATAAAAATATTATTGGTTTTAACACCTCTGCAGTCTACCTTATCCATAAGTAATTTTTCAGCTCCCTTATTTTTATCTACCAAAGCAGGTGCTTCATCTGTTGTTAATCCAGAAAGACCCTCAAAATTTAAGCTATTTTCAGTTAAACATTTTTCAATCACCTGTAAAACATCTCTCTAGTTGTATCTTCTAATTTAAAAGATCTTAACATTTCTTCTGTCACTTGGAATGAATCATTCACACCACAAATAAATATCACAGGTTGAGATTTGTCAGAGTTATCTGTTGTTTCAATTAAATGCCAAAGAATATGCTTTGAATCTGTTAATTTTATCTTGCAAAGTTACTACTATTTCAAATGAAATGTTATCAATCCTATGACATATAATTTGGCGTGAAAGATTGATACTTGAAAATTATCTGGCAAAATCTCTTTTATAACTGCTTCCTGTCTTTCACCAGTTCACTACCTGAAAAATGGTATCATTTTCTTTGCAATCAACATGGCAACAGAATAGCTTGCTTTAACAATAGTAGATACTCGTAGTTATTTTAATGGTAACCAAACATTGTTAGCTGAGCTTTCAAGGTGCGATTTAAGTGCAGTTAACTTAAAACGTTTAACTTCTTTATTGAAATGTACATATTCAATATGATTTGTCTCATGATGCCTTTTAACGTTGTGTTCCTTAAACACAGTGACCACACATTAATTTTGAGTTCTGCATTGTGAAAAAATAATCTTTTAGCTAACGATCAATAAATTTCTTGTTTTCATCAACAATTTTTCTTTGAATTCATCCTGAAATGTTAGAAAAGAATTGCAAATAAATGTTAGTTTGAGAATATTGGTATATTAACACAGAGCAACATAATTTACTGTTTTAAGTAAATTCTGTATTCTTTTTTTTTGTCTTCAGTCATTTGAAGCCATGTCTTCAGTCATTTTGTTTTGATACAGCTCTCCAAGATTCCCTATTTAGGGCAAGTCGTTTCATTATTTTATACCTCCCATATCCTATATCCCTAACAATTTGTTTTACATATTCCAGCCGTTGCCTGCCTACATATTCCAGCCGTTGCCTGTCTGCATAATTTTTCCCATCTACATATCCCTCCAATATCAAATCAACTATTCCAGGATGCCTTAATATGTAGCCTTTAAGTCTGTCTGTTCTTTAACTATATTTTACCAAATGTTTTTTTTTTTTTTTTCATTGATTTGCCGCAACACCTCTTCATTTGTCATTTTATCCACCCGTCCAATTTTTAACATTCTCCTGTACCACCATATTTCAAAAGTTTCTACATTATTTCCATCTACATTATTTCTACTACGTTTCATTACTTTCGTTTTTTTCTTGTTTATTTTCATGTGGTAGTTGTTGCACAGGACTTCGTCCATGCCATTAAAGTTTCTCCTAAATCTTTTTTACTCTCTGCTAGAATTACTATATCATCAGCAAATCGTAGCATTATTATCTTTTCACCTTGCACTATTACTCCCTATCTAAATTGTTCTTTAACTTCGTCCAAGTTTCACTTCCATATAAAGTTACCCTCCAAATATATATTTTTAACAAATTTTTTCCTGAAGCTTAAATTAATTTTTGATGTAAGCAAATTATATTTCTGACAGAAAACTCATTTCGTTTGTGCTATTCAGCATTTTATATCGCTCTTGCTTTGTCCATCTTTAGTAATTCTACTTCCCTAACAACAAAATTCTTCTATCTCTGTAATCTTTTCTCTTTCTATTTTTATGTTCTATCTAATTATTTCTACTACATTTCATTACTTTTATTTTGTTCTTGTTTATTTTCATGCGGTAGTTCTTGTGTAGGACTTCATCCATGCCATTCATTGTATCTTCTAAACTTTTTTTATTCCCACCTAGAATTATTATTATGTCATCAGCCAAATCATAGCATCTTTATATATTCACCTTGCTGTTACTCCAGATTTAAATTATTCTTTAACATCATTAACTGCTATTTCTATGTAAAGATTAAAAAGTAATGGGGATAGGGAACATCCTTGTCGTACACTCTTTTTTATTACTGCTTCTTATGTATGTTCTTTGATTATTATTATTGCAGTTTGGTTCCTGTAAATGTTAGCAATTATTCTTATATCTCTATACTTGAAACCTAATTTTTAAATATGCTGAATGTTTTATTCCAGTCTACATTATCAAATGCCTTTTCTAAATCTATAAATGCCATTTATGTCGGTTTTTTTTCTTCACTCTTCCTTCTACTATTAATCTGAGTGCTAAAATTGCTTCCCTTGTTCCTATACTTTTACTGAAACCAAATTGGTCTTTTCCTAACACTTCTTCCTCTCTCCTCTCAATTCTTCTGTACAGAATTCTAGTTAAGATTTTTGACCCATGAGTAGTTAAGCTAATTGTTCTGTATTCTTCACATTTATCTGCTTTTGCTTTCTTTGGAATCAATAACACCTTTTTTTTTTTTACTTCCCCTTTTTCATAAATATTACACACTAGTTTGTATAATCTAACCATCGCTTCTTCGCCTGCACTGTGCAGTAATTCTGCTGGTGTCCTGTCTATCCGTGGAGCCTTTCTGCCATTCAGATCTTTTAACGCTCTATTAAATTTAGATCTCAGTATTGTATTTCCTTCTTCATCCTCTTCTTCCTCAACAACACCAGTTTTTAATTTATTTCCTCCGTATAATTCTCCTGTATATTCCATCCACCTGTTGACCTCGTCTTTCATATTATAAATCAGTATACCATCTTTATTTACACATTATTGGCTTTTAATTTATGTACCACAAAACTTTCCTTTACTTTCCTGTATGCTTCGTCTATTTTACCGATGATCATTTCTCTTTCTACTTCTGAACACTTTTCTTTAATCCACTCTTCCTGCTTATGGTATGCTTATGATTTAAGCACTCTTCCTGCTTATGCACTTCCTGTTAATGGTATTTCTTAACTGTGGATAGTTTCATTTACCTTCATCTCTAGCATTCTTACACTTTCTACGTTCATCCATTAACTGAAATATATTCTCTGATATCCAAGGTTTTCTACCAATTCTTTTTGTTCCGCCTAAGTTCACTTCTGCTGATTTAAGAATTTTTTTTTTAACATTCTTCCATTCTTCTTGTATATTTTCTACCTTATCTTTTTTACTCAGATCTCTTGTAATGTCCTCCTCAAAATTCTTTTTTACTTCCTCTTTCTCAAGCTTCTCCAAATTCCATTGATACATTTGACGACTTTTCTTCAGGTTTTTAAACCCCAATCTACATTTCATAATCACTAAATTATGGTCGCTATCAATGTCTCCTCCAGGGGATATACTATGCAATCGAGGAGTTTGTTTCTAAATCCTTGTTTAACCATGATGTAATCTATCTGATACCTTGCAGTATCACTGGGTTTTTGCCATGTATATATTCTTCTATTATGATTTTTAAAATAGGTGTTGGCAATTGTTAAATTATACTTCATGCAAAACTCAATAAGTCTGTTATGGTGGTCGCCTCTTTCATTCCTTTTGCCCATCCCGTATTCACCCACAATAGTTCCTTCCTTGCCTTTTCCGATGCTTGCATTCCAATCTCACTCTATTATTAAATTTTTATCCCCTTTTATGTGTTTAATTACTTCGTCAATTTCTTTGTATACACACTCCACCTCATCATCATCATCATCATCATTTTCACTTGTAGGCATATAGACGTTAACAATTATTGTCAATTTAGGTTTTGATTTTATCTTTATTGCAATCACTCTTATCTCTAAGCTGTTTGAATTGCTCTACTCTCTTCCCTATCTTCATGTTCATTACGAAATCTACTCCTGTCCACCCTTTATTTGCTTCTGAGGTAATTATTCTATAATCACCTGACCAAAAGTAATTTTCATCTTCCCCATCGAACCTCGCTAATTCCTATTACATCTATATTTAATCTGTCCATTTCTATCTTTTAATTTTCTAACCTACTAACCTTTTTTTTAGACTTCTAACATTCCACGCTCCAACTCGTAGAATATTATTTTGTAATTTTCTGGTGATCTCTTCCTTAGTAGTCCCATCCAGAGATGCGAACAAGGGTCTAGTTTACCTCCGGAATTTTTTAGCAAGGTAAGTGCCTCCATCCTTGTTTTGGAAATGTAGAGAGCCACATTTTCTTGGAAAAAATACAGCTGTAGTTTTTCTACTGCTTTCAGCTGCACAGTACTCAAAAGATTGAGTGATGTTGCTATGGCCGTTTTAAGTCCTCCTGACCTATGCCCTTAACAACTACTGAAAGAGCTGCTCTGCCCTGTCTTAGGACCCCCCCCCTCATTGCTTAGTCTGTTTTGTTATTTTCTTGTTTTCTAATAATGTAAAAATACCAATATGTAATAAAAATGTTTAAACTTAATGTAAATAGTGATCACTTGACACTTGAAAATTTATAATACCTTTTATCAATTTAACATTTTATTAAATTCTTACTGATTTTTAATTTTACTTGCATTAATTTTTACAATTTACTCCCTTGAATAAATTTCAGAGTTTCTTTCCAAAAAAAATCTGCAGTTAAAATGAATCATGCGGGCGATGCACATGCTTTCTGTTCGCATTCCTGTTGTACACTTCTCTCGTTGGGCTTGCAAAACAACTTATTGGTTCCTCACGCACAACCCGCTTCCCGCCACTCGATGTCATCATTCCACTTTCCTACATTACTAAGAGCAAAAATGTGTGAAATTGTCCTTTACTGCATAATTGCATTCAAATTACAGATGAATGTTACCGATGGTTGTCTAACGAAACTGATTCTTTCAGTAACATTTGGCATTTTTGTGAATATCAAATATAGATCTGGAGTACGTAGTCGAACTTGGGCATTTATAGCAATGACACATACAAATTTTCATTCATTTAATTTTTTTTTTGTATACATACAATGAGAAACAAAAGTTTCAGTAGAAATATAAAATCACCTGGTGGATTGCATGTTGGCCAGGCCTGGTTTAATGCATGCCTAGTAAAGTGGAGAATTAAAACTGATTGGACCAAAACTACTTGGATTTCCAAAAAGTAAAAGAATGGTAGGGATAGAAGATTTAGAATCAATTATCCTTATTAAGACAGAACAAAGAAAGTTATTATTAAAACAAAACAGTATGTAGAATCTGAAATTTGTTGTAAATGGTTTTGAGAGGATAATATAATATTGTTTTTCAATTTATTAAAAAAAAAAAAATTAAGCGTACTATATTTGTAAATATGAAATATTTTCTTTAAGACAAATCATTATTCTTAATTCTAATTAGACATTACTTTTTTTATTAATAAACTAACTCTGCTTTGTTTGTATTGAACAACAATATGATTTAACTTGCTGCTAAGTAGTTATTTTTTCCTGTGTATTATTTTTTAATTTTTCTTGTGACTATCTACATTATTTCATTAAAAAAGTATGAATGATGTTAAACTGTTAATTTTTCTTCCCCTTCAAATAGATTAAAATTTTTGTATTCTTTAGGTTGGTTACATATTCACCTCATCGGTTGCATTTCCACTTCTTCATTCTTTGGAAAATTATATAATTGTTCTTAATGTGAGGTACAAAAGTGAGTAAGGGTTTACTTATCCCACTCATATTCTTTACTAGATGCATTGGGAAGTTAATGATTCCAATGCGATTCATTGAAGTCCACTGTACTGTATATGTAATTTAATTTTTATCTGTTTGAATGGAAGGAATATTAATACCAGTCTCAGGTAATTGCTTTGTTGTAGAAATATGAAATTTTGATTGAGTCATCAAGATAATATGTATTGTAAAGAATTCAATTAATAACAGCATTTTATTTTTTCAGGTTTGCTGGAACATACATTAACATGGAACAAGAATTTTGTTTACGTTGGAGTAATCACAAATCGAATTTAACTGATGTCCTTAGTAAGTTTTTAGAAAAAGAATCTTTAGTTGATGTTACTTTGGCTGTGTCTTGCGATGGAGAAGATGAAAATTTTAAAACTTTTAAAGCTCACCAGACAATACTTTCAGCTTGTAGTCCTTATTTTGAAAAGTTGTTCCTACAGAATAATCATCCCCATCCAATTATTTTTCTTAGAGATGTAACTGTTACAGAAATGCAGGCACTTTTACATTTTATGTACAATGGTGAAGTAAATGTAAAACAAGAAGAAATAGGTACAGTATTAAAAACTGCAAATGCTTTACAGATTAGAGGACTTGCAGATAATAGAACTGATACTCCAAGGAACGATGAGGCCCTTTCATTACCAAGTCCTATCGAACATACTCGGCTTCCTTTAGAGCGGCGTCATATGAGACCTATTTCTTCTCCTCCAGAAAGGAGAAAAAGAAAAACATCTGGAAGTAGTGATCTCGTTCAAAATCCTGTACCTGGTAGCAGCTCAAGAGAAATGTTTTCGGAAGCACAGGTTAGTGAATGTTATTCTTTTTTGTTGACTGCATTTTATTTGTTTATAATATTTTTATGATAATAGGGTTCTAAGGTTTCTGCATTAGCATTTGAATAATAAAAACTATTTGAAAGTATACTATTAATATTTGATTATCCATTTTTAACAGTTAAAAGAAATATTGTATAGTGAGGCAGATAGTCGCACGCAGGACATCATTATATTACCTCCTTTCTCTTAACATTAGGCTTAATTCAGAAATTCAGTATTCTGCAATACAATGTTTTTAACCATTTTTCATAAATGGCAAAAATTCTTTTCACAGTTAAAATTAATTATATAATTTTATTTAATTTCAGATAATAATTTCTTTAAAAATATTTAGTGTACTTATAAACATTTTTTTTTTGTATACAGTTCAAAATCGAATAATTTATTCAGTGCAATCATTTTATTGTGTACATCATTATACTACATACTGTAATTCCACTATGGACTATAATACATAGATACTTACATTTGATTTGATTCGATTCAATTCAATTCAATTCATGGAATGTAATTACGCGCAACTAGTAATGTTTTACAGCAAGTGTAGGAAATGTTCACTATTATATTCCTGAAGGCATGTCTGAACCATTTTATTTTTTTACGTTTTTTTTACTTAAGGGGCATAAGTCTTTTTATTTTTTGTTTTATATCTTTCATAGGACATCGGGGCTAATGGAATTCATCTCTGCAGTAATGACTCACTCCAGGTCTTGTAGAGTATGTGGGTTTGCTAGACATACACATCCTTTCAAAAGAAAAGATTTTCCCAGAGAAAGAAGTCTAATGACAATAAGTCAGGGGAATGAGGGAGCCACAGATCTTTTGAGACCATTGCAATCTCCAATTCTTTCACAAATTCCATGATGTGTTTGTTGCTCTGTTCTTTTAGCAGGTAACAATAGCGTTCATCAGGCTGGAGAAGAGCTGCACATTGCATAATTATGCTCTTGTATGCCAGACTGTCAAAGGTTTCATAAAAAAAAAAAATTGGCTCACTGTTTGTCATGGAGAATACCTTCTATAAGTATAGCGGTGATTCATGTAAGATGTGTAGATTTTGTGTTGACTGATATCTGTTGTTCTGACTGTCGAAGGCGCGATGGGATGAGTCCACTAAGGGTCGGTATTCCCACGATTTGTTTCCGGAGGTAACAAATAAATGTGCGCTAATAAATGGGTATCCCCCAATTGGTATGTGACGCAATTTCTCTCCGGGCATGGTGCGTTCCGGCATATTTTGGTTAGGTTTCGACTTGTAGCGTCAGGACTTTCGCGGAATGTAGAGTCCCGGACAGTGTTAGCCATGTGCTGTACGTCTGTCCCCGGTATGAGTTTGCGCGTGACAGAGTGGTTAGGGAACTTGAGAGATTACACTCTGGCCTAGATTTACGGGTCAATTGGAAGACCCGGGCTAAGTGGCAGCTTGTCGCTGGCCTCCTTCGAACCATTGTGTATTCCAGGATTCAGAGGGAGTTTAGGAAGTAGAAGCCTGGGTGGCTAGGGTTCCGACTTGTCCAGTTGAGTGGTTAGACATAGGTGGTTTGGCAACGAGCCCCGGTTAGTTTTTCTATTACGAAGTAGTACTATTGTGGATGGCCTTGGCAGGGTGGTGCTACCATTTTGGTTTGTATTCCTCTGCTGGGGCATTAATAGGTATATTGGTAATGACATCGTTGGGGTCTGTTCATTTTGCAGGCAGCCGTGGCGCTGTTGGACCAGTATGGATTAACTGTGATGAGAAGAGAATGTCACGTGAACGTGGTATATTGGGAGGCATTGTCTCTAGTTAGATCCCTTAGTGAATGTTTAATGAGTAAAGTTATAGGTCAAAATTCCGTTGCTGCTAGCAACATTTATTAAGTGGAAATCTTTTCACCTATCGAATTTGTCGATGCATATATGACATTCAGAGTCACATGGGTAGATTGGTTTGCTGGCATTCTCCTCCCACCACCCCATTCGGTCGCCCTAGAGCATAAGACTGAATGTCTGTGCCACGAAGGGCTACTTGTGCCTCAAAACGT
>JAAAKQ030455200.1:29134-64148 GCA_010016005.3 Zanna intricata | reverse complement strand
GAATTATAAACTTTATGAAATATTACTGATATACAGAGGTTATTCAATAATTAAAGAAATAAATTTTAAAAAAAGAGTTGGCAAAAGACAAGTGTGATGGGGCTGGAAGGGAGGCAAAAGAGTTAGAAGAGGGTTAAGTTACTTTCAGAATAGTAAGCTGGTAATCCTGTGATGAATTTTAATCAGCTGTTTAGGCCAAATTGATCTTTTAATAACCTTAAAATCTCATTTTATAAGTGAGTACTTCTGAAGTTTGCAAATTAGTTGACAGTATGCAGTGTTTTTTGCTTTTTGAAGATGAAAAACCAATTAACATTTACTCTTATTTGACTAAACATACAGAAAAAGTTATATGAACTGCAGAAATTTTTTTCAAATGGGTAGAAAAGTTTAAAGATTGTCAAATTTCTATGATTGATTAATATCATTCTAAACTTCCAACCTCAGCACTTAAAAACTTTCATAACTTTCTAATCCAAAAAGATGGATAGCTTACAGTTAAAATTATAACTGAAAAATTTGAAATAATTGTTAGTACAGATCATAACATTATCATCAGAAGTTCAAGTATCATAAAACAAGTGCAAGATAGGTTTCAAGAGAATTGAAAGATCTTTATCGAAAACAAGACTTAGGACACGTACAAAATTGAAACCATGGTATTAGTAGAAAGGTGATGCTTTTTTGCAGAGTATTCTAACCTGTGATAAGACATGGACTCACATTATAAACCAAAAACTAAGAGACAGAACATGAAGTGAAAGCACATGAATTCACCTGACGAGAAAAAATTTGAACCCAACCATCAGCAGGAGAATCATGACACTGTTTTGGAATGCAAAAGTTCTCATTTTTGTTGTAACAGTAAATAATGCATACTGCTGGGAGGTACTTAGCAAAGTGAAGCTAGAAGTTGAAAAAATCCCTGGATTTCAGCATAAAGGCATCATTCTGCATCACTATAACAATGCCCTCACACAGCTCAGGTATCTTGAAAAACCATTAATAGATTGCTTCGAGAAATACTTCCTCGCCCTCTGCAGTTCTTACTTTGCCCCATCATATTTCCATTTCTTTCTTTGCTGCAGGCATAAATAATCTGATTCAGAAATGGGACAAGTATATTCATGTTGCTGGAGATTATGTTATAAGTGTAAAAGAATTTCTCTTTGATTAGATAAACTGTTTAACTCCAGAGCAGATTGTGTGTTTAGTTCTGAATGACCCTTGTACATAGACTCAAATATCATAGTAATAAATTTACATAGAGCTGGTCAGCTTTGAACTAAAAAGTTTCTTCATATTTTTTAAACAGTTATGATGCAAAGACACAAAGTGTTTGAAGAAACTAATTGGGTTAAATAGTAAAAATATCGCTGGTCATTTATCATGTGAAAATTCATATATCTAACCATTAATTAATCTGAAAGATAATATAGCAATTGTGAAAATGCAAAATTTTCTGCAAATATTTATAATTCAACTTTCTTAAATCAATTTAATTTTTATAGTGAATATTCTACTTGGGATATATATTCTTCTGCAGCTATGTAGGTAGTCTTTCACATTTTAATTGCTAGATTTTTCCATCCTGCCAACTAATACATTCCAGATTCTTCTTCATAATTTCAAATGCCTACTACTTAAAAGGATATCCATGTCTTCTTTCTTGTGAACCCTATTCAATTTCTCTTTTCTAGGTTATTTACAGTTTTTGGTTTGGCCAAGTTTTGCAAACTTGGCCAAACCATTGCTGTTATCTTTTCTCCAGATCATTACTTGCCATGACCATTGTCACTATCCTCTCCTCTCTATTTCTTCATTTCTTATTCACTACATCCTAGAAACTAAATCTCTGTGTAATTCAAATAATTTTTCTTCATCCCTCTTTCTAAGTTCCAAGGTTTTTTTATCAATATAACAGGATACTTTTGATCATAGTATTGCATAGCGGGCACTTTTTTGCTTTCTGTTTACTCTCTGATCTCCCTAAAGAGTAATATTTTTTTGATAGCAACCTTTCCTAGCCTGTACAATAAATAAATACTTACACTATTTCCTTCCTGTTAGAAGATAGAATCAAAATATTTAATTTCTTTTAAATTAATTTCAAATCCCCATTGTCTACCATCAGCTTTTCTTATCATATAAATATATATAGAAAAGATTATTGTGGTTTTAAAACTATTTAACATCTCTTCACTTTGACCTAAGAGTAATGAATTGCAAATGAAATGAAAGAGTAAGTTGCAGTTTTCCCTACAAGTGTGTAATTTCAGCACTTTTCATCATGCAGCACACTCCCAACTAGTGGCAGAGTTCATCCCATACTTTAACCAGCATGTCTGGAGGAATGGAAGACACAGCTGCTTCAATCCTGTGCCTCAAATCGGGTACATTAGAAAGTAACTGAGGCACATACACCAACATCTTTTATAAAAACCCAAAGGAAAAAAATCACATGAGTCTGCTTATTTGTGGTGACTTTGGAGGCCAGCACATATAAGTTTTGTTGTTGGATCCATGCTGACCAGTCCAGTGATTGGGAAATACATCATTCAATCGATCCTTTACAAAGTTATGTCATTGAGGAGGCTCACCATCTTGTTACAAAATAAAATTCTCTGATTCATTAAGCAGCCATGTATGCAGCATATCCAAATAAGCAAAACCTGTTAAGCTCGTTTTAGTGAAAAAGAATGGCTCATAAACTTGCTGCTGGGCTGTTACACAGGAAACATTTCATTTTAGAGAGTCTCTTTTTACATTGTAAGAGTTGATGTAAAAATTTTCAGATACAAACATTATGCGTGTTAACTTTTCTACTAAGATGAAATGTTGACTCATTACTTTATACAATACGATGAAGAAAGTCGTCATCAACATGTGAAACATTTCAATTACAAACTTAGGCCACTCAGAGTAGTCTGTAGGCTTCAAAGGCTGTAACAGCTGTAAATGATTCAGATACAGCTGTTTATACTGTTTTAAGCAGTTACTTAAAACAATCCATACTGTCATTACCAGCATTGCTAATTTCCAGCTGGTTTTCCTGAAAGATTTTTTAGGATTACACAGGAGAGATTCCCTGACACATGTAACATTCTCTTCAGACATTCTCCATTGCCCTATACCATTCTCTTTATATAGATATTCAATCATCACAACTTTATTATGCCATTGATGAATATTATTGTCATTTGGAAGATCATAATTAAATTTCCTTGTGTATGTTGAATTTTAACTACTGATTCACATTTAGTAAACTACAAAACAAAGAAGGCTTTCTGTTCAAGAGGTCCATCTTTGCTAGTGGTATTGTCAAGTGGAAAGATTGGAATCAATCTATCACCATACATGCAGCTAAAACAGTCCTTTTTGCTCTTTAATTCTAACCTTAAATTTACACCAAAGCAATGTAACATCCTAGCAATATAGCAAATTAAAAAAAATAATACTCTGCTTTTGTGCAAACTTTTGTTATATTGATCTTGTATTAAGATTACTTGATTACTTGCAACCAACAAAGTATTTAAATAATAATTGTATATAAATTCTCTTATCCTCTTAATACTTATTCTGGCATTCTGTCAGCATAAATATTAAAGCACTGTTCAAATTAATGACATTATTTAAAGTAGTGTAGTACCCGGATGTAAATTTTTAAATAAATGTTTTAAGATCATTCTATACCTTAATAATGCATTTTTGAGCTGCTTAGAAATCGTCTGCATGTTCTTAATGTTGAAGATTAAAGTATTGTTTTGAAGGTGATACTTTAAATTATTGAGAAATGCCATTCCTGGTTAATATTTTGTTTTGGATTTTGGAACTTTCATAAATGCAGGAAACAAAATTATTAATAAAAAATATAATTATTGTTTGTTTTACTTTTCTTTTAATGATCATTTAATTTTTTTATAGAATAAAAAATATAATTATTGTTTGTTTTACTTTTCTTTTAATGATCATTTAATTTTTTTATAGATGACCTGGATGTATGTGGCTTAACACTATATCATTCAAAGAAATTAGAAATGGAATCACAGGTTAGAGTATTAGAACTGGAATCTTCTTTAG
Source organism: Zanna intricata (assembly GCA_010016005.3). Lineage (NCBI taxonomy): Eukaryota > Metazoa > Arthropoda > Insecta > Hemiptera > Fulgoridae > Zanna > Zanna intricata. Next base: position 60,068 of record JAAAKQ030455200.1, on the reverse strand, counting down.
ATAAAGAAAGATTACGCTTAGCTGCACTTAGAAGACATCATTATCAACTGGCTGGCGACATTGATGAACCTAAATCATGAACTGATATTTTTACTGTTGTTCCTGTTGAGGTATTTTAATTATTATTTTTTTGTTTTACTACTACTATTTATTTACTTAATATAAATTTTTTTTATTATTATGTAGTATAAATTAAAGTATTTACCATAGTGCTTTTTGCACTTATTTTTAAACATTACTTCGATGCCATTTCATATTTGTGTAGTTTTTGTTTTTGATCGTGTAAGTGGTTTGATACCTTTCTCTGTTACTTTCTGTCCTAATAATAATCTTTAAAAACCATCAGAGCTAATTTATTCACAGTCTAAATAATAGTTATTGTCTGGTTTTAATGTATTTTGTGCTGATGCAAACTGTTCAGTCTTGACTACTTAAAGATTTACTTTATATAGAAGCAAATAGCATATTATCATATGATCATTTTAACCCATTCACATTATATTTATACACGATCAGCTGTACAGCTAGGATGCCGTTTTTAAATTACTACTATGACCCAGAAATCAGATTTAAATGGTCTACACTCTTATGGAATGCATATATAGATAAAAACATTCATAAAAATTAAAGTTTTGCATATATCATTTTCAAATTTTGCATGCAAATCAATAAAAACATGGACTTATCAATTACTACCCCCTAATATGATAATTTTGTATGGAACACCTCGAAGCAGTCCGGCAAATGGAGAGCAACACTACATTTCTTACATTGCCACGCACTCTCACTTTTTTTTCCCTTTCACTTGGGACATAAGAATTATAAGAGCAAAATACCCCTTTATTTCATCAAGTGTTTTATATTGAACCATATACAATCATCTTTTGTTTTATTTCTCGTTGGGTCATTGAGCTGTTTTGCTGTGTAGTTGTTTGTTTCGCGAGAAATCATGTCATATAGGGGCTCTATATATTCCATAACTATGGCAAGTTCAGTAGGTTGTGTTATGTTATTTTTATTTTTTAGTTCATCACATCACCACTGTGTTCACTAAATGGATATATAATAGGAATATTTTCATCAGTTGTCCATTTCCAATCACTTTGAAGGACCACATGTTTCACTATCACTTCTGTGTCATTTTCATCACTAGAATCTTCATCACTAACACGTTCCGTGATATCAATTTCATCGTCTGAAGAATCACTGGCTTCGGAATTACTATCTAAAACACTATAAACTAACTCTTGTAATTTTTTTTCATTGTTACTACGTACAAAGAAAATCCTCAATCAAATGCAATAGATAACTTAAAAAAGAGAATTTCTAAACATAATGTGATCCTATTATTCCTAAGAGTTAAAAGCAAGTGACATCTGTGAGAAAACAACGAAACTATATTCATTTATATATAACTGTGCATTGTGACCTCAGGTCATCATATGATTCAAATGCATAAAAATACGCTGCGACCTCAGGTCGTCATATGATTTGAACGCATAAAAATACGATGCGACCTCAGGTCGTCAAATTATGTGAATGGGTTAAGTAAAAAATTAAAAAAAAAACCGTTAATTAAAAATATCTTTATGCATTTGCCAACAACACCAATCAGGCTAGCTGTGAAAGATCTTGCAGAAATTGGCCTCAATTACTTGCTAATTTTGCTTAGTTAAACCATCATATGACTAGCAACTAAGAAGTAAATGACAGCAAAGTCTATCTCAAAGCTTAATGCTTCGCGAGCTGATTCAAATAACTTATTGGTAGAGATATAGTTCCTGCACATGCAGTTGATCCCAGTTGTCAAAAAATGATAAGAATGAGAATGTTGTCAAGAATATCTGCTTTGTTTGATAAGTCATGTGCTTAGAATAATTACCAAAACAGTAGGTAGGTTTCTGTCAGTATGAAATATTGCTGGTCATTTTTCTCAGATTTGTTTGTAATTTAATGTATAATCAATGAATTAAAAATAAATAACCTCACTTATAATAATAATGATTATTCACATTATTAACACAACATGCTGATTAATATGTGATATCCATGATAATTTCTTCTATTTTTTTTTTTTTTTTGTGTTAGTTTTTCTTTAAATCTCAACTTAATCTTGAAGTCTTAATAAATTGCTTCACAACTTAATATCTTTTTTACAAAATTATTTTACAAATTCCTCCTTAACAGTTTAAATTTTACTATGTGTATGTATCTGTGATATTTTGATTAGTGATGTATAAATAAAAGTAGAACTAAAGAAATGTCATTATACATTTTAAAACTAATTAAAATTTCCAAAAGATGTTTTTGCAGAATTGTTTTTTATGATGTAAAATTAACACTCACTATATCTGATATTTAATGAAGCAGTAATTCAAGTTATTCACCAGTTAATGAAATTATTTTTAAACCGCATTGGTTTTTTTCAAAAATATAAATAAAGCTTTGGAATTTCACACTTCACTTAGTGCTTTATAAATATTCTTGATTTATTTTTATATAATTGTTGAATTATTTATTTAACTCTGCAATTGGAGATTAAGTACCCAATTACAATTACTAATGAATAATGACTTGTAGCATATGAAAATGCAAAGGTGAAATTTGAATTCAGGACATTCGGGATGAAAGGTAAAGATGCTACCATTCTGCCATGGAGGTTTAAAGGGAGTTGAATTGTATCTTCAATGTTTTAATATGAAAAAATCATTGCTGCAATCCTATTCACTGGTTCAAAACTGTTTATACTGCTAATCTTTGATTCATTAATAGAATAAAATCATCAATTTCATAACATTTTGCCATTTTGGGTGATGTAATAATACATCATTAGTATTCATGTGTTAAGCCACATTTATAGCACTGTTCTTTTATACAGTAATGCAAACTATATATAGTTAAACTGTTTCATATTACCAGCTGATAACTTTTATTATTATTGCAGTCTTGAAAATAAAATTTTAACTAATCTCTCACATAAATATAACATTAATTTTTTTTTTTTTCAGGTCAATTAATGATTTTTTTTCTGAAACCATTTTAATGATGTCACATTTCATGGTAAAAAAAAACAAATTAGAGGTATCTCTACTGACACTGATAATTGATTACATGTTGTATATGTGTATAAAGAAAATAAATTTGCGTGTGCACTTTTTTGTACGGTGTTTTCTGTTATACATTTGTATTCTGTATGTTTATTGAAATAATCCATATTATATATATTTATACATATATATATTTTTTTTAATTATTTACTTATTTTCTTTTAACTTAATTTATACTTCTTTTCAATATTTTTAAACAGTGATGATAATATTAGTAATTACAATTGTAATGTTACATAGCTTTATATTATACAGTATTTTTTAATAATTATTTAAATAATGATTTTATTTTATATATAATTATTTTCTATATTATTTCATTTCATGGTATTTTATCAGTAATTTTAATTAATAAATAATTATAATAATAAGAATTAGAGTAATAATATTTTTTTTTTCATCTTCTTTCTCTTCTGTATCATTATTTTATTAGCATTTTAATTTTTTTTTTAATGTATCTTTTAATAACATGTTACCATTTTTGCTTTTGAATCTGAGAATAGTACAATGAATTTAATCTGCATTTGATTGATAATTTGTTCTTACATGATGTATTTATACATCTATTTTTTATGTTAACATTTTATTACCGCTCTACTAGTAGGCTGTTTGTGTTGTATAAAATAAAAAAATGTGGTTAATATTTGTTAATTATGTTTAATGTATATACCCTAGTAATATACATATTAGACCCCTGTTTAATATCTGCATTTTCAGAACAGATAAGGGGAAAAGTAAACAAAAAAAAACAATCAAAGTTGACACAGTTAAAACACATCATGATATCAGAATTCAGATAATCCAATATGAGTTATTTATGGCACTCATTTTATGTTATGTAAGTTAGTAATTGGGGGAAAAATAACCAAAATTATGACAGTCTTTTACAGTAAATTATGTAAAACATTTTTACTACTGGTAAAATTTGTTTTACACTAGAAAAGTAGTCTGATTGCCCAGGCAATAAGTTTGTTAAAATAAGCAAATATATTATTCATTATAAAATCCTGCTTATGTTTATATTTTATGCGTATATTATAAACTTGAATTAGATAGTATTCATTCTTCAGTTTCATGAGTATATGTAGTTTTTTCTTTTTTACTAATGATTAGTTATAATAAATAAGCTATTTTGTTAAATGAAACTATTGAACAAACGGTGTGATTCTTTAAAAAATTTCTTAGTTTTTATTATTTAAGAATATTAGGGTGGATTATTTCTATATGAACTGAGTATCATTGTTGTTTAAGCATACAATGTTATTGCAAATGAGAGAATCTGAACTCATTTTCAGGCTTTTACCCATTTTTCTCCATTGTGCTAAACATACTAACCCACATTTACAGCATTAAAATGTAACATCGTATTTTAGAAATGAAATAGACTCTTTGATGGTTATAAAAATTTATTTTTCTAATAGTTTTACTGGAAGTTTCATGTTTTTCAGAAAATTTGTGTCTGTTCCGGATGTGCATTTATGAATCACATAACACAAATCCAGTAATAATCATGTTTTGGATGAATTCCTATTACAATCTAAGTATGAAATTTAACATCCTCCACAACACTTGCATCAGCATTTCTTTAAGTTATCTACATCAACAGGAAGAGGATAGACAAAAACTTTTGTCTTTTATAAAATCCAACAAAAAAATAGTCACAAGGTTTTAAATTTGGACTTCCTGGTGGCCAGTGTATCAGTGCCATATTTTCATAAGTTCCAAAATCAATCAAACCTCTTAAAAAATTGTTCATCTAAATAATTTCAAACTTTTATAAGCCAGTGAGACGGGGATCCATCTTGCATGAGATGAAATTCTCAGTGTCTTTGTCGATTAGAGACATTAGCCATTCATGTAACTTGTCAAATCCTTCTAAATAAATTTGTCTACTGTGTTGCCCGACAGCATCTTCTTCATATTTTTCTTCACCTCATCCGTCAGTAAAATGCTTTCACTTTTCATTCATGGAAACAAAAAAATCATATAAAGCTAAATAGGTGAATAAGAGGAATGGAGCAAGGGAGTCATGCTGCTTTTTGTTAAAAATTGTCACACTGAGAGAGCTGTGTGAGCAGGTGCATTGTCATGGTGGAAAAAACCAATTGCCCACACATTAGAAATCGAGTTTGTTTTGCCACGAACTGTTGCATAATTTTCTTAGAACCTCTAAGTAGAGACAGTCTCATGTGATGGAATGAATTCACCCCTTTTACATCGAAAAAACAAATGAACATTATCTTTGTTGATTTCACTTTATAACCTTTTTTTGGACAAGATAGTGTTGCAGTCTTCTGCTGACTTGATTGTTGTTTGGTAATAGTTTTGGAAAAGAAATCTAGGTTGGTTTGGGATTTATAATAATTTTATCAAGCACGGTCTGTTTGTACGATTATGTAATGATGAATAATTAAATCCACTTACCAACAATTTTATATTCAGTTCTAGGGCGTTCGAAATTAACTATTTTATCTTCAGGAACTTAAAGTTAAAGTTTGTAATATGTTTTAAAATCAAACTCGTGTAAATGTTGTTTAATATTATAACTGTGATCGTCATAAGTTTAAAATCACGTCGACTTACGTCCTGTCATTGTAAATGTCTCCACTGATAGGATAGATTTTAATTGGAATGCTATGATCAGCTCTCTCTGTAGTTATGATTTAGTACCTGTTTGTACAATATATCATTATCAAATCTTATTTGCTTGTTCATCAATTTATCACTATTAAAATATATATGGTACTTTTCTAAATTATTGGTAATGTACATATTGTTTGAATAGTCGAATATATTAATAAAATGTTCCAGGTTATAATTGTGATGTTTTTTTATAATGCTTTCCAAAATTAGATTTTTGTGTATGGCCTTTTTTCAATTCACATGCTCTTGTATTTTGAACAATTGGTTTTGCCAACGTATTTTAATTTGCAGGTTTGGGATTGTTCTTTCAAAGCATGGCATGCTTCCAAGAGACTCTCTTTTTGCTGAGCAGTCAAGAGCCAAGACACAAACTTTGCAGTGGCCCTTTTCATCCCCAAATTTTCTGATAAGATTCGTTGAACAAGTTCCAAGTTACTCCAGACAAATTCTCAATTTCTTCAATGGTACATTGTCAGTCTTCCAAGCACAATTATGTGAATATCTTTTTTCATTTTAGCTCATTAGAAAAGTTGAAGGATGTCAAGGTTGGCCATCGATGAACATTTCACCTGTTTTGAAATACGAAAACCATTTGTACACTTAAGTTTTCCCTTAGCAGTATCCTTGTAAGCTCTTTTCAATATGACAGTAGTTTCTGCTGCATTTTTCTCAGCAGAAGGTTGTGCTCTGTTCATTAAAGTCCACCATGACAAAAACAGAGTAGGCAAAAGATCTTTCACAAAAAAATTCACAGAGATCAGACATAACCTTCCTGGGTAACACCATTTGGCAAGCTGATACAGAAAACATCACTTGATGCTCTCCTAGCAGGTGAATCACATACTAAAGAAACTTTGCCCAGCGCAAAGTAATTCTGGTTATTTTATGGTACCCCTTTGTACGTAGCACAGTTTTTTTGAGCCCCATATTATATGGTGTCTATTGATCATTCCATTAATGTGCAATGTACACTTATCACCAAAAATTTGGTGATGAAAGAAACCATCTTCTTCGTCAATATATTCCTGTATTTCCACACAGAAATCTTTATATAATATTTATTGTAACTTTTTAAACTTTTCACTAACTGCAATTTATTATAAGATGTCATTTTCAACTGATTCTGCAAATGTTATCTCAGTTCAAAAATTTGTAATTCTAAACTTGATCTATTTGATTTACCTAATCCATGTTGGTGCATTGCCCAAACATGGTAGAAAATAAACTTTTGGTTGAAACTAAAGTAAACTAAAATGGTTGAAAATAAACTTTTTATAATTTTTTTCCTTAAATTTGAAAATTGAATAATTGATAAATCGACTACTGGTGTGCTTAACTACTATATTAAAGTATATACAAGCTGTGTTCAAGAAAGACTGAATTTGTGTAATAAAACTTTTATTATTGTATTTACTATTTTATAATAGGTTTGCCCTCTTAGCTGCCATTCCTAGCAATGTATCCACTTCTTCCAGTATTTCTTCAATTTTAGAAACATTTCCTGTAATTTGTTTTTGGAGAGGCATTCAGCTGTTGTGCTATATCTTCCTCAGTTTCATTAATGATTTAAAGACGACATTCTTTCAAGGTTATCTTCCAATTTGGAAAATAAGAAAATTTCTGCTGGGTCCAGGTTTGGAGATAAGATGTATGAGGCACAACAGTATTCATGTTTTGTCATATAATGACTGATGAGAAGTGACATATGTGAGCTGGACCATTGTTTAATGTGCAATATCCAATTCTGGTTTTCGCTTAGTTCAAGCCTATTCTTATACACATCTCTTAAAAGCTGTATAATTTTGATGTAAAATTCCTTATAATTTTACAACTCTTTGATGTAAAACTCCTACTCTCTGACGTGTGATATACCGGACTATTCTTTCCAGTTACCAACATCAAATTTTTGTTTGACTGACACATGTGACCCTTTTTTTTGCTCAGGACAATCCCACTCACTGTGATTGCAGCTTGGTTTTTACATTGTCGCCACCTCATCTCTTGTTAAAATGTTTTCACGGGCTCTGGTGTGAAGAAGATCTTGACCGATGTTAATATTCTTTTTTTTATATTATTAATCAGCAAATGCAGCTTAAAGTTTGGAGAGATGAAACACATGTAAGTTTTTCCATTTAAATTGCATGGTATGATTATATGCTGATGCCCACTTCCTCAGCTAACTCATAGACAGTTCTGCAGTGATCTTAATAAACTGCATCAATGCTATCACCATTTAATAACATGAAAGGTCATACAGGTTTGGAATCTTCATGAGTCATTGTTCTACCATTTTTAAAACAATTGAATCATTTGTGGCACTTCGATTTGCTCATATGGTCTTCCCCAAGTACTTGCTGAAGCATTTCAAATATCTGAAAATTTTTCTGTGTTTGAAGCAGAATTTAACACAATTAGCAGTTATTCTTCAAGATCTTTCATTTTCACTTAGTTAAAAATGCAGTGAGAGGTTATATATATATTTACTCGCAACTGTTAGGTTGAAAACTAACAATGTTGGCTTGATGCATCAAACAGTTTGTGTTTGCAAAAGTTCCCACTTGTTGGAACATGCTGGTGTCATGCATGCTATTGTAAATGTCTTTTTGAACACACCTTGTAGATCAATATTAAGACAATAAAATTTATTTCAAAATGAATTACTGTAAATTTCACTTATTGTTTTATCTTATGTGATGTTTTGTGAGATATCATAATATCTATTATTTTTTGTTTTACATTTTGCAGTATGATCTATAATTTTTTTTAATGAATAAATAAATCAAATTTTTTTGAGGTTATTATATTAAAAGTTTGATAATGATAACATAGTTTGATGATTTTCTTTTTTTATTTATTGTCAATTAGTATTTCATTTAAAAAGGAATATAGAGGGGGTAAAATATTGATATTAAGTAATTAATCAAATATCTGGATGATTGAGATTTGAGTAAATTTGAAATGTGAAGGATGCTTACAGACTTTTTTTCTATCTTTGTATATATAGTATTTAAAAACTTAATTTATTTTATTAAATTTTGTTATTAAGTATGTTTATTTATAAATTTTAGGTTTATTTGAATGTGTATTTTGATTTTTTTTTTCGTTTTAACGTAACAAAACCATAACAATTTCTGTCTTAATGTTATATCATATCATTGTGATTAAATAAAAACTTATTTCATAAATTAAAATTTTACAAAGAATAAACTTTTTACTAAAATTTTGGTCATTACCCTTATACTTTTTTTCATATGCAAACATTTAATTCACAATTTTCAATTATTTTGTAGTCTTAATTCTAAATAATATGAATTAATATAGTTCTGCTTTGTAGTATATAAAGCAAATATTATTACTTTGTAATACTATGAAAAAAAATTATTATTTACATCTTTGGTTTTAATAATTTTTCAGAAGATACAATATTAATTGTATGGTTTATTATAAAAATGTTCTGTTCTGATAACAATTGAAGTATATTCACATTTAAGAAATCAGTTGAAAGAAACATTGTTTTATAGTTTATAATTGGTTTATACAGACAGTATAGACTGTAACAGTGCTATAGAAACTCACCACAGTAACATCAAGATAAATAATTAAAATTAACTGATAAACTATAAATGGTTTTTCTGAACAAACAGAACTGTTCCATTTGCTACATACACTTTTTATGTGCTTTAATATAAAAATTGGCACTAGTATAACCTATTAGTCATAATATCTATTATTGTTCAATAATTTCCTGTCTTATCAGTCATTCATGTGTCTGACTGTAGTCAATGTTTTTAACTTGTTGCGATTTCAGTCATGCAGTTGCAAACTGCTTTTGTTCCTATATTAAAATGAATAAAACATTCAATGCGATTATCAGTCATGCTAGATTATTAGATGGGGATTATATAAATTTACTCTTGTATTATATTTATATTGCTCTATATTATATTGAAAGACTGTATATTTTTTGTACATAATTATTAATTTTAAAGCATTAAGCTATATTTTATTTTGCCTTTTTTAATATTATTTTTTAATTAATGTAACTACAGATTTTATATGCTTTACATACAGTAATTTTTATTTTATAAATTTAAAGAATTTACGAAGACTATTGTTCAATGTTCCAGTTTTATTTTTTGAATATTTATTTTATTATTTTTTTTTTTTAATTATATAAATTGTACTGCTCAAAAGTATTAAAATATGATCATATTTTATATGATTAATTCTTCACCAAGTCACTTTAAATTGTATATCAGGGAATGTTCAACCAAAAGTGACGAGGAAAAGTTTTAATTTAATCCTAGTTCTATTGTAGTGAAAATTTACTTTAATATTATTTAATAAATTTAAAAAAAAACTAAATCGTAGAATCCCGCTAGATCAAATCACAGAGTGAGGCTGCATAGGCAGTTATAAAAGTTCATGCATTTCTTTGTCATAACTTTCACATTATTATATTTATTGCTCTTATTATATAATATTCAAACTTTCTTGTTAATCAGTTTTTATTTTAATAAGTGGAATAAAATTATATAATAATTATTTAAATTGATTAATAATCCTTTAAATTTCTTTTTTCTTAGCATGTATATCCCATTCATTCATTCATTCATTGTGTTCTGTCATTAGGGTGGATCCTGTCGTGGCTGCTGCTTTCCACTTAGTTCTATCCTATGCTAACCTCTTTTTCAGCATATTTTCACTTTTCTATAATCCCAGCCATCATTTGATATCTTTTCCTTCCATTCACCAAGATATCTACTGCATCTATACCTATAAACACCTGCACCTTCCCATGCAATGTGCTAGCCAGATCCTTTAGCATTTTCCTATTTTCTCTAATTCTTCTTACTCTTTTCCCATTTGTTACCATGGTCTTGACATCTGACATTTATCATTCTGCGCCCCACCCACATCTCAAAAGCCTCAATTTGTTTTCTGTCTGCCTTTCTCATCATCCACATTTCAGCTCCATAGAGCATCACATTTCAACTAAAATATCTCATTAATCTTCCTTAATACTGAGCTTTAAGTTTACACAGCAGTCTTAAATGCCTGCTTACTTCTTGATATTTTTGTTTTAATTTCTATGTGCAAGTAGTCAGGTCATCAGTTATAAATCTCCCTAAGTACTGAAGTTTTTTCACCTGCTCTATAACTTCATTTCCTATCTTAATCTCAATCTTCTTCTCTTTTACTTTTCTAAACCAAATATTTTTTCTTCTTTTTGCTGATACTAATATACTGACTTTTGTAAGCTTCATTTGAGTCATCAAGCATTTCATTTAATTTACTTGGGCTCTCCACCCATACTGTCATGTTTTCAGCAAAACATATATATTTTATTCCTCTTTCCCATTCAGACGAGCATTTAATTATTTCTTTCAGTTATATACTAAATAGTGTTGGTGACACACAGCATCCCTACCTCACTTCCCTTCTAATCTTTCCTATCTTTCCTAATCTTTCCTGTAATTTTGTTTCCTTCCTTCACTTTTATTCTCTGGTTATATAACAACTCTTATTAAGCACCTCTTCTTCCAGTCGACCACTTTTTTCTCTCTTTTTCAAAATTAACAGTAATTTATTCCATCTAACTCTGTCAACAACTTTTCTAGGTTGACAAATGTAATATACCCTCTCCACTTCTTTTCCATGTATCAGCTATTAATCTTAGCAGCCCTATAGCATCCCTTGTTTCGACACCTTTTCTGAATCCATACTGTTCTTCCTCAATACTGCCATACAATTTATTGTATATCCTCTTATTTAGAACCTCTATTAGTAGCTTAGCTGCATGTGATATTAGGTTAATCGTTCTATGTTCTTCACACTTTGTATTTCTTTTTTTTTTCTATTGGCTCCATTATTATTCTTTTCTATTGTTGCCATTATTCCAGAAGTCCTCCAGCCACTTTTGTTGTTCAAGTATTCCATTCCATACATCTAGTAATAACAATTCTCCTGTCTCTCCTAGTTCTGAACAGTTCAATTGGTATTTCATCACGTCCCTCAGCTTTTCCTTTTCACTTCATTTTATTGCTTCATTTATTTTATTTTTTGAGGTACTGTACACTTTTTGATTTTCATGAACATTGTACTCTTCTTCCCAATTCCCATATCTATTTCTCTTGGCTTTTCTCATGACGCATAAAAATCTGTAATGTATTATTCCACTTCTCCTTTTTATTTCATTTAAATTTTCCCCCATCCTTTGCCTCTGCCTCTGCCTGATACGTTTACTTTCCTTGTTTCTCTTCAAAAACCATTTCTGAAGCTTTCTTTATACATTAGATCAAATCTTCCTTCTTTTTAAAAATTTTCTGTCTGTACATTTTTCCTCAAGCTATATTTTCTTAGCTTTCTCAGTTTCCCTTTCATAGTTCATTATTCAATCTTCTATATTTCCTTCTACCTTCTTATATTTGTACATTTTTTCACTTTCCCTTTTCATTCATTCATCTTGTCTTAACATTTCACTTGGAACCCACTTTTTTCATATTCTGTTCCTGTTTTAAACCCTATCATCTCTTTTGCTGTTTCCTATAAACTCTTAATTTATCTCCCAATCTCGTTTTTTCCACTATTACTTTTACAATTTCATTTATTTTCCTGTTCAGTTAGCTTCTCCAAATCATAGCATTCTCTTCTCCTGCCACTCCCAATTTTTGTGAGCCTAATGTTTACTTCTGCCATAACTAGATTGTGATTTGAATTTATATCTGCAGTTTGATACGCCTTACCATTCTTTAAATAATTTCTAAATCTTCATTATATCTTAATATAATCAATTTAATATTTTTCTCTGTTCATCCATGATATCCACATATATTTTCTTCTTTTATGACTTTCAGACGGGGTGTTTCCCAATACCAGTTGCTTCTCCAAGCAGAATCCAACCAGTCTTTCTATACTATCATTTCTAATTCTTGAACATATTTTCCCACTGCCTTGTTTTCCCTTCCCTCTCCAACCACAGCATATCGTTACACATGCCCTCTTCTTTTCTTTCCCAACTAACATTTCTGTCTTTTCCTAACACTGTTGTACTGCCTCATCTGTGTGCTGAGTGGTTGGCATGTATGCTTCAATTAATACAGTATATCTTCTCCCTTTATCCTCATTATCATCACCCTTTCATCAATATACTTGTACCATAATACTTTTCGTATCATTTTCTTATTTATCAATGTACCTACTCCATTGCTACCGCACCTTTCTGCCCCTGAAAAGTAACTGAAAATCCCCATTTGATATCTCTCCATTTCAGTTAACTCATACAGATTATGTCCAAGTTAGTTGTGACCATCTCATTCTTTGCATTCTCAAGTTTTCCACTTTGTAGTAATGTTAAGACACTCCATGTTCTGACATGTTCCATGTGTACCCACACAACCTTTAATTAATTTTGCACTATTTAACATAATGCAACCATATCATCATTTTAAATTGAAATTATATGTTATACATTTTTCATCGTAATTTGCAGTATTCATTTCTGGTTTATCTTAAAATAATTTTTTATATGATAAGTTTCAAAGAAATCAATAACAACCTGATTATAAGAACTTTTTTTACTGTAATAAAACGTGAATGATAATAATATATTTATATATATTAAAGTCAAATAAAGTTTAAAATCACAGTATGAAAGAAATTATAATCTCATTAAATATTAACTCATAAAATAGTGACCAACAAGAGATCAGTCATAGATTGATAGCAAGAGTATATTAAAATAAAAAATGAAATTAACAATATTTTTAAAGAATGATTTTCTTAACAACAAAAAATTATAACAATATGTTTTAAGCCATCAGAATAATGTTGTCATATATGACCAAAACAAAAGTGTCAGGAGTTCATTATTATAATTGGCCTTAATGATTCAGCTGATGTAATAAAGCTTTTCTCTTTGTAATGATTACTCCCCTTCCTGCCACTTTTGATTTATTATTTAAAATCAACATTGGTTTGAAAGCTTTAAATTTTTTAGTAAATTTTAGATAATATTCCTTTTTTTACAAAATGTATAAAGTCAACTGGAAAACATAAAATGGTTGAAAAATTGATTATAAGATGTTATCTGTGTGGACAGAAAGTGAGAGTTAAAAAACGTTTTGTTAACTTGTTCAGCAATCAGTAAGTACTTGAAAAATTCTGAGCCATATCATGTCATAATAGCCCTTCAATACAAAACTAAATGTATAAATTAAAATATTATACCATGATAAAGTAATGTCCAAATTTGACTACAACTAACTGTATGAATTATATCTGAATTGACTTTTTTTTTCTATTTTATTCTGTTTTTCTGATATCAAAAAACTTATGTAATAATCCCAAAAAATAAAATATCTTTGCTGTTTCTAGTAAAATATCACACCACATTTTATTAAAAATTATTTCCAGTGAACTGAATAAAATTATTTGTTTAATGATTACTGTGCTACTGGAAAATTAACTTAAGAAAACATTATTAATATGTCCTAGGAATTCCTAGTTACAAATATTTTGTTTATTGTTGTTCATTTACTACCCTCTTTAAAGTGATAATGTAAGAAAGAGATATGAAGTTTGTGGGATTAGGGATTAGTTTGTCCTGTAATTATTACAATTTGTGCCTGGTTGAAATCAGTAGTATGTGCTCTAAAATTTCACACATAATGCAGTTTGGTTCTTATTGAAGATGTATGTTTTTATTCTTTTTCTTCAGATTTTGTAGAAAATTCATCACTTAACAGTACATTGTAGAGTTGTGAGTGAAATATATCAATGCAGCGTTGTTCACGTTTAACATTTGTTATTCTGTATGTGAGGTTATTTTTTGTTTGTTATAAAATGAGCAAAAACAGCACTTCCAACCAGGGTATTATTATAACAACAGCAAATGAACAGCACCATAAAAATTTTTATGTAAAATAATTTGATTAGCATCATCACGCTTTTCTTTGTACTTGCTACTCATATATAAGACCTAAGGCCCAAGGCTTAATAATTGTAATTTTATGTGATTGCTCCTTGAGTGGAAATAATAGTAATAGATGGCATTAAATTTAACAAAAAAAATTACCCTTTTTTTTTATTTACCAATTGTCCATTATCTTGTAAATAGTGAATTATTATTTTTTATGTACAGTTACGTTAATTAGTTTTTTTATATGTATTCTATTATATAAAATTACTGTATTCCTGTTTACTATATATTATTATAAATTTTTGTCAGTAGGAAAGATATTTCAAATACTAAAGATTCATAATGAATGTCGATGAAACCCAGTATAATTGTATTTTTTATTTAATTGCTTTCATTATTTTATTAGTGATCACCTGAAATACGTATTATATTTAAGTTAATTTTTTTTTTTTTATTTAAGAATTATATAACTTATTTAAATAAAGAATATATTACTTTTTTATTAATTTTTAACTACTTTTTTATTAGTTTATTTCTGAAAACCAATGATTGTTTTACCTTACCAACCATCATTGGATGAGGTCTTTATTTATTATTATAATGTAATTATACTGATAAAAATTTTGTATATGTATTTATTATATATTAATATATAATTTTTTCTTTATTGTATGGTATATAAAGTACATGAAGTAACTGCACTAATACTCTTTAAGGTTTTTATTGCTTCCTGTTAAGTCTGAGGTGAAATTTTCAGGAGCACTTTCAATATATCCTTGTCAGAAAGAAAAACTCAAAATTTCAATTTAATTAAAACTAGGGTATAAAACTAGTTGTGTTAAAGCTGCTTCTTTATATCTGATATATTACTCCAAAAATGTTTTCTGCTTTGCTCTGCTTTCCGACTTATGTTTTAAATTCTTAACATTTATTTATGATCCAGAAGAGGATAACTTTATCATTGTAGAAGGAAGAAAAGTAAATTTTTATCATAAAAGTATTTTATGTTATCAGATGAAGCTTAGTATATACAGCTGGTGATTTCAAAATTAGATGATACTATAAACATTGAATGAAAATTAATGTTTTGAACACAAAAGTAATGAGGGTAGAAGACAATAAGCCAGCAAATGTTTACACAAAAGTGAAAACAAAATATAAACCAGAAACAGTTTAATGCTCCTAGCCCAGACATATTGTCAAGTGGTATAATTTTGTGAAGTATGGAACCAAGAGAAAGAGAGAAAGATTTATCACGGATAGTGATAAATCAATAAGGGTTAGTAGAAAATGAAGAAAATAGAAGCTTTATCAGAACAGGAAGGTAGTCAGTTCAGACATAATAACAGTGGAAGGATTAATTAGAAAAGTAGAACATTTTGACAGTTTCTTTTTCCCTGTAAATGCAGAAAATTTTCTTTTCTCTTTTTTGTTAAGAAAAATGGCCTTTTTTCACGGTGTGTAAAAAAAATGATTCGATGTTTTAGTTCTTCCTGATATTGATACAAGAAAAAATTTATAAATATAGGTTAAGAATTCTTTTTAAATCTGTTACTAATTTGTATCTCCATGTTTGGTTAGAAATACACAGTGTGCTCCATAAGTTTTAAGAGTATGGCTATAAAAGACGCTAAAAAAACTACAAAACTTTTTTCAACAAATTTTTTATTCAAAATAGTCTCATTAGAATTAATACACATGTTGGCTTGATCTTTCAGCCTTTTCATGCCTTTCAAAAACTCCTCTTTTGAAATACTGTTAACTTCATTGTCACGGCTTCTTGTATCATCTATTGACACAAAATGGTCCACTTTCAATTCCATCTTTAATTTGGGGAACAGGAAGTAATCAGAGGGACTCAAATCAGTTGAATACAGTGGGTGGCTGAGCACAGGAATAATTTCTTTTAGCCAAAAATTGAGTGTTAATCCCCACGGTATGCGATTGTGCATTATCATGCAAGAGGAAAAAAGAACGATCTCTCCACAACTCGGGTCTAACACACGCAGTTCTTTTACAAAGGCGATCCAGAGCACTTGTTGGTAGAATGAAGCATTCACAGTAGTACCTTGAGGAACAAATTCTTTGTGGAAGATGTCTTTGGAGTAAAAAAAATTACCAACATTATCTTAATTTTTGATTATTGAAAACAAAATTTTTTTAATTTTCTGTACCGCCTGCAAAAAAGTAATACTACCGAAAAACAGTAGCACAACACCTAACAGATCCACCATAAGCCAATTTTAACATTTTGAATGTTTCCTTTGCACTTTTACCAGCTTTAAAGCAAAATTTAATTGCAACATGTTTTTCGTTATTTTTATTCAATGTGAAATTATGACCGCGACCATTTTGATACTACCATGCGAGCTGCTACTGACCATCTGCATGTAATCCGATGGACTTGGAACTTCATATGGAAGGAGAAGAACGTTGTAGTAACTAGTTCCGAAAATTTCATGAATATAGCGCCAGTAGTACTGATTTTGTAGCCACAGTTTTAAACCTTATGGGACATGCTGTGTAAAATGATAAGGAAGGGCATAAATGATGTCGTTAACTTCTATTACACATGTGGGGAAAAAAAGTGAAAGTTTGACTCCACTAAAAAAATGTTACAAAGTATATTTTGGCTGTAAATTTCAGGATTAAAAGAAGAACCAGATTAGTATACTGTAGTAGTATTAATGCTGTCTTGAATGCACTTCATTGTGAGCGTAACTCTACATAACGGAGATTTCATTGAGTGTTCAAAAACTACTTTAAAGGCTGTCTTTTTACACAGTGGCTACAAATTTGCTTTTCCACACCGTTAACTTATGCAAACAATGTAAAAGAAAATATAATATAAAAATCCTTTAAAAAAAAAAAAAAATTCAGTACAAGGCTTCTTAGACTACACAATGTAACTTAAAATTTTTGCATTAATAATGGGTTTGCAGATC
This sequence comes from Zanna intricata, assembly GCA_010016005.3. NCBI lineage: Eukaryota > Metazoa > Arthropoda > Insecta > Hemiptera > Fulgoridae > Zanna > Zanna intricata. Next base: position 42,453 of record JAAAKQ030455200.1, on the reverse strand, counting down.
AGCTACACAAAATTTCTACTTCCACTTCATATAAAATTAAGGCTTTACAAAAAATTAATTGAGGCAATAGATAAAAATACTAGTGCATTTCATTATTTAAAAGAATAATTTTTCATTTGTTATTGATGCCATTATCAAGAAAAAAATGTTTGTGGTTCTTAAATAAGAACTTTAATTAAAGATGATAATTCAAAGAGCTGTTAAACAAGCTTTGTCAAATTTGAACAATTGTTCAAGTCATTAAAAGTGTTGTATAACATATTTTAGAAAATCATAAATCCCCCAACTACCATGGCAGTGTGAATGAATTGTTACAGTCATACATAAACATAACATTCATGCGCAGTAATCATTCCCTAAAAATTCACTCCTTAATTTCTTTCCAGACAATTTTGGTGCCACAGTGACAACCACAGGAAACACCTACACCAGCTAATCGGAGTCATAGGAAACAGGTACCAGTAACAGTGGAGTGCAAGAATGCTTGCAGATTATTGTTGGATGCTAAAAAAGGATATCTGTATCCTAAACACAAAATGAAAACAACTACCCCATTTTAAGTAGTGCCCAGCATGCATGTAAATTCTTACATTTGTTTTGCTAAGTTCTCATAAAAAAATTGTCAAGGAACTATTTACTTATTTGAATTCAGTATAAAAATTTCTATTGGATTACACATTATGTCTTTGTGCCAAAAAAAAAAAAAAAGTTTAATTTTGTTCCTCAGTATAATTAAACAAGCATGTAGTTTAAAGCAAATTTAATAAGCTTAATCTAAATTATACATAGTTAAAATTTATATTTAATTATACATAGTTAAATAGTTAAGATGCTGTTACATATAAATTTTGCCATGCTCATTTGTGGGGCTAATACATTGTACCAAATGCCTGGTTCTTTAAATGAATGTAAAAAATAATATTTTAAGACTGATTGATACACATCTGAACTGAGCAATACAGTATATGTATAATAATCTATATTGTGAGAAAGTAGAAAATTACTGGGCTGTAGGATTTCTTAAAGAATAAAGAAGAAATAAATTTGATCTTATGTCTTAAACAGATACTTAACATAGGATATCACATTTTGTGATGTAAATTAGATAATATGGATAAATATTGATTTTATGACATGATTAATTCACCACATTAGGCCTTGACTTGTGTGGGAAAATGTGGTATGATAATATTTATAAAAAATATCAAGGACCAGGATTCTGAACCAGAATTTTCCAAATGAAAACCACCTTAAAATCATTTCGCAAAAATTTGAGTTATTATGAATGTTTGTTCATTTCTTATTAATGAATTCTGCGTATATAGAAATTAATGTATTTGCTATGCTGATAGGTATTTATCTTGATGTAATAGTAAAGTAACGTTCTATATTACAATAGTCCAATGTTATAAATAATATACAGAGATCTTCCTAATCAAAGCATTTTTATAATATTACTGTGTTAATGTCATAAAAAGCTAATGAAATGTGATATAAATTATCTTATTTAATTATTAAATACATAATAACTAATATTAGTCTAATTGCATAATGAATGATAAAACTTTATCAACTCTGTTTATTATTATAAAGAACAAAAATTGGCCGGCCTCTGTGGCACAAATAGTAGAATGTTGGCCTTTCATCTGGAGATGCTGGGTTTGAATCCTGGTCAGGTATGATATTTTTCATATACGCAACAATTTATTCATCTCATCCTCTGAAGATATACCCCTAACGGTGGTTCCGAAGATTAAACAAAAAAAAAAAAATTTTTTTAAGGATGAAAAAGTGTTACTTTGCATTTGTTTGTTTATAACTAACACTCAAATGTTAAAACATGTAAAGTATAATCTGTGTTAATATAACATTCTAAAATGTTAATTTTGGTGAACCACAGAAAACTGGTTTTTAAATGTGATTGTCCTTTAAAAATTACTATTGTTCTATAATAATTACTTTCAAAGTCATAGTATCATTTTGTAAAACTATTTATGACAAATTGAACTATATTTATTTAAAATAATATCTTAGAAACTCTTTTCTTTCAGTCACTCTGGTGACTGAAAGGCAATGGTCCTGTGACTATTGGAATAAGTTTTTCATTTTGGCCTGAATTATTGTTAGAGATTTTTTTGAGTTAAAAATATACATGGTAAGACTGAAGTAAAAAAACAATTATTAAATTTGAATTGTATCAACATTATGTTCATAATAGAAGAGTGCACTATGATGTCCTTTTTTGTGTACGTCTAAAATATATAGATTGTTTATAATATTTGCACTTTTATCATCATGTTACCACGTGATGACTACATTGATATAAGAGTTTTGAAAAAATAAATATGATAAAAACATTCTACAGAACATACAATTAAGAAGTGTAGAGTCTACACTACTGTGAAGAAGTTAGGGATGTGGTTTCCTAAAAGTTATCAAAAACTTTTATTTTATCAAAAAAAGATGAATATGAAATTTTCTCTTTCCATCAGTTGATCCAGAGTGAAATTCTTGTCAATCAAAATGGTCACAAAAGTGACTGAAGTAATTATTAGTTTTTCAGATGTCAAAAAAATTTGGTTCAGCTTTACTTGAATAGTAAAAATATTTACTAACAATTTTCATTATTGACCATTATGAACAAAAACATATTGAACTTCGTGTTCTTCAAAGTGATGATTTTATAAAATTATTTTATGATTATGTAAACTGTTAGTTGTTTATCTATTATTACATTACAGTTGACAAATTAGTGGCAATTATACATACTGTAAATAGCTTGAATATAACTGTAGAAAGTTGTTTTCACACTAAGGCAAATAATTAATTTTTCAGTGAAATGTATAATTTCTGTTAGTTATATTAAAAAATTTAATTCTTTTAATAGTATTTTTTGGCACCACAGCTAATTGAGGAAGATGAGAAATTGACACGTGATCATACATGTAACTTCTAAACCTGCTTGTATTACTCAATTTAGAGGTTTGGATAAAGGTAATCCGAACAAAGGGAATTTTTTGTGTATGTTGTCATGCTGCTTGATCACATCTGTTTTTTTAAGTATTCTGTACAATGTGAGGTTATTATTCTTTGGTTATTTAGCATTTTTCATGTTATAAATAGTTTTTGTGAAAGTTTATTTAATTTTTTATTACAAAATCATATTTTCATATTTTTTGTTCTTTGTGTCTTGAATATATAAGATGTGTATAACTCCAAGAAAGCATTTTAAATTGTTTTCTCTTTCTGAGTGTACCAGTATAATATAAAGACAGCTTCTAAGGGTGGTGTTGGACTAAGTACAGCGAATGCTATTTTGAAACAGTTTAAAGAAATTGGTTCCTTCTTCCATCAAAGGAAAGGCAAATGTGGCCATAAAAGAAAAAGTACTCCAACACAGGGTCAGTTATTAGTGAGAAAAAGTAAACTTGTTATGAAATTATCTGCTGAAAAATTTACAACCAGTGGAACAGATTTATGAAAACTGTTAGACACCAACTTCTTGCAGCTGGATAGAAAGCTCGACGGCCTGCTAAAAAGCAGTTTTTAATACCAGCAATGTGCAAAAACAAAATGCCAAAGTACATGCTAACTGGAATAAAGAAGACCGGAAAAAAGTTATGTTTTCCAAACATTTTTATGTTCAGGGACAAAGGGTTCCACACATTAAAAAGCATCAGATGAAAATACATCACCAACTTGTATCCAAAATCATTAAACATCCCCAAAAAAAATGTTTTGAGGTTGTTTCACTTGAAGGTCCTTATTCATTACTTCCAGTAGATTGTATATTGAAAAGTGATGGCTATATCAAGATTTTGAAGGAAAGGGTTGTGACACAGCTTTGAAATAAACTTTCACAAGACTACAGAGTATCACATTAAGATATGGCACCATACTGTACTGCCAAAAAAAGTGAACAGATCTTTTAAAGAATAAAGGACAAATTAATTACTAGATATTCACAAGTTGTACAGTATGAATTTTTTTCTAAATTAAGTAACATTTTATTAAATATCATCTATGTTTGGAATTTGTATGGTACTGTATGTTTGCTAAAATTAAAAAAAAAATTTAATTATAGTGAATAGGTTGAATCAAATTAATACACTGACTAAAAAGCATTTATTACAGTTAAGTCATATTACACTTGTTAATAAACTTTGTTTTTTGATTATCAATAGTAAAATTAACTAACAAATATATTCGTATCTTTATTTGTAAAATCCAGATATTAGAGATTTAAATCTAAGAAAGTTAATGTCTCATCCAGGGATATTCGAGGACATTACTTTGACGCTTAATATCTGGTGTTCTATCTGGCAGCAGGTTCATCCATCCTACTTTCTTCATCCTTTTCCATCCCCACATCCCAGAAGCTTCAATCCAGTCCCACTCCCTCTTAGTTATCAACCATGCCTCACATCTGTATAAGACAACATACATAGTATTCAGCTAACCTCTTCCGTAAAAGACTTATTCCATAGCAATTCCCTCTTGTTGCTGAAGGTTTCCTTTGTCATCCCTATCTTTCCTTTTGTTTATTTATATCTTACCTTTATATATTTTATTATTTAAACTCTTATTATTCATAATTTCAATGTATAAATTTGTTTTGTATCACATTTGTTTTGTAATATATATAACGTTCAGTCTATATATGTCTACATTCCTAACTTAAATTCTTATTATTTTGTAAAAACCAGCACTTTAATTTTAATAGCATTCATTCTTTCATTAGCTTTGCATCATACACTATATAGTAGACTGTACATTTCTCCTTTAATAATGTTTATAATTTTCTGCATAATTTTTTATTCAGCTGGGTAAATAGATCATTAAATATTTTATTTAGATCAATATACAATTATAAATTTCAAATATTCCGTCAGAAATGAATAATTATGCTACTTCATATATTATTAAAAAAGAATTTGTGTGAAATTTAAATAAATAAAATATAAATACACTTTTGATAACATAACCACCACAGTAATATAACCAAAAAACTATTACAAATAGTCTACTTTTGTGGGATCCCACATCATCAGTCTTTACAAAATTACATCAAACAAGAAACAAATAAGAACTAAAAATTTAGTAAATATAAACCCAAATAACCACAAAACTTTAACAACATCTTAATATCAACTGTAATGATAATCTTGATTGAATAATTACCTAAACTGAAAGAATATTATTCAGTTGATATTAAGTTGTGAGGTTCAAGTTTTCGGTTATTAGGGTTTATGTTTACTAAATTTTTAATTTTTATTTATTTTTTTTTTTATTTGATGTAGTTTTGGAATTTTATACTACTGATGATGCAGGATCCTGTTAAAGTTGACTGTTAGTAATAGTTTTTTAGGTTCTGTTACTGTGTTTGGTGGTTATTTTGAGAGTATTTGGCACAGTGGTCAGTATGTAGATAATTATTTGAATTTTCACACTTTTATGTTTAAAAAAAATTACTTGCATAAAATTAACCATTAGTATATTACATAATTACAAAACTAGAAAAAATTAACATTTAGTTTCAAACTTTAAATAAATACTATAGATAGAAGATCACCTGTCACATAAGTTACATTGTCATCTTATGAAAATGTAAATAGAAATCTGCTATATTGCAGTAAAATTATAATGATTTTTTTGGATGGCAACTTTTACCAGTTTTGCAATTTCATATTGTACTGTTGCATGTTTGCGACTCAACCAGGATATTGAGAGACTAACAACTAATGTTTATATTCGTTGTTACTAAACACTTATAACACTGTTGAACATGGCATCACAGCCCTCGCTTAATACTAACTGGTCCCTGTAGTATTTATATCCACTGGCCCACAGAACCAGTACCCACCTCATTCCTTAACAGTTGAAGTGTAATAATTTCATTGTCCCTGCACTTACATTTTGCTATAAATTTCTATTCTGGTCCAGTAACCCTTCTCATCAAATAACTGCTATTGTCAGTATTACAAGAACAGATTGTGAAACAGACCTGTTAGCTTGAGAAAGGGATCCCTTTTAGTCCCTTTCTAGATTCCTTTCATTAAAATTTTCTTCTTAATTGGAAAGTATCCATTACTCAGGTGCGTTACAATACTAATGGTTAACATCTACATACATTTATTTTTTTAATATTATTTAACAGTGAAAGCTGTTCTCTAACTGCACTCCAAAAAATATTGCAGTAATTTTAACTGATTTGTAAGGTTTTAACTGTTGTAGCATTTCGAAGATGAATATTGGTTACATCTTTTTTACATTCAGTAAATTGAAATAGTAACATATTTATTAAATGTAATATAATTCTTTTCTTTTGTTTCTTATGAGCTCAAATAAACAAACACTACTCTACATTTTATACAAGAATTTTGTTATTAAAGATACTTTTAGTGATCTTTTATGGTTTTTATAAATTAATAATTAATAAAATAATTTCATTTAATCACAGAAACAGATTCAAAGGAGATTACACAATGACGTGCTGTAAAAGAAAAAATTATTTTGCTGTTACTATTTTTATCTTTACATTCTTTATTTTCCAGAATTCAACCCTTTGAGATATTAATTCATTATTTTAAATCAAAATATCTTTAATTAACATCATAAATTGTAAAGAAATTTCTTTTAGTGTAATCATAGAAAATTAGTTAATCCTTACCATGTCAGGCTTTTTTCTTATCTTACACCTTCATTTGCAGCATGGTACTTCTGACAAATGATTATTACATATATAAATGAATATTTTTTCCCCCTACTCGAAATCCAGTTACAGTTTGCACTGTACAATAAATTTTATCCCATGCATATTGATTAAGATTAAAAAATTAATAAATATCTTAAGATATTTTGAACAAATCTAAAATAAAAGTTCTAAAATTTTGTTAAGTTGTATTTATTAGTTTACCAATGTTTAATGACAGTATAACGTTAATGTATATTTTATGTCTTTTAAATGTTATGATCTAAACTGAAAAAATGTTACCATAGTATTCTTATATTTAAACAACTGAAAATAACAAATATGCTATTTAGGTTATGAAAAAATCAAATTTTCTTCCTCTTCCTTTGCCCACTGTAAATAACAAATAATTGACTTTATAATACCATTATTATTTTTACTCTTATATTATTTGCAAATAAAGTATAATAATGCTTTTACAAACTTACACACATTTCTCAGAAATGCTTAATAAAAACAGCTGCATAGTTGTAACCAATGATTTTAATGTATGTTTGAATTTTGCTCTGCAGATAAATGATTAAATTTAACATAAGCTTTTTAGCTTCAAGTACTAATTACATTCTCATAAGAAAATACAACCAAGAGTGATAAATATTTTTTACTATCTTCAGCTGCAGGGCTGCAATGATAATAATTATGAATGAAAATTTATATATTAAAGTATAATTTATGTATTATGAAAAGATTATATATTTAATGAAAACTAATATATTAACATGTGTAATAAATTTTTTATAAATAGGTTAAATTTGTAGGTTTAACACATAGGTATTATAGTGTATTTAAAAAATGTAATACATATGTTAATTTATTAGTTTTTTATATTTGACTCAGTTGTGTAGGATATCAAAAATTGATAGAATAAATAAATTAAAAGTTTTACAGAATTTTTGTATAAGTTCACCTGGAGTTAATTGTAACTTAATACAATTAATTATTTCCCAATGATAGAATAAAGATTAACTTTGAGATTTACTCTTAAAATTTGTAATTGTTATTTGATTTTTAATTATTGTTTTTGTTACCATGGACACAAAAAGTAAATAAATGAAATTCAAATAATGATTATAAATGTTTAATTCAACAGTATTTTAGATTTCAACATATATTCAACATTTTTTTTTTAATTATAAATTTTTTGCATTAAGGTAAGTTGCTACTTTTGAAAATGATATATTAGTCATTATAAATAGTAATTAGTTAAGTATTCGCTTATAGTTATTTAATTTTTTATACTGTGATTAATTTCAAGACCTTAACAAGCTGACAGAAGATGACGGTTTTGTAACACGTTTAGTGTTTAATGACGAGACTGTTTTTTATTTAAGTGGAAAGGTAAACTGCCACTATGCTAGAATACATGGTATGGAGAAGCCACATGAATTGTACAGCATTCGAGAGACTCTCCCAAAGTTAATCTTTTTTGTGCAGTTCTCGGTAAAAGGTGTATGGTCCTTTTTTTCTTAGAGAACATTGTCATGGGAACAACTCATCTCGATATACTTGAAAACTGGCTTTTCCCTCGATTAGACGCAGATTTCATTTTTCAGTAGGACATAGCATCCCCTCACTAGAGCCTGAACATTCGAATGACTGATTTCATTTGCACATTTGAATGAAGGACTCCTCAAAGATGGCTCGGCCATATGGAACCTAAAGATTCAGCTTTACATCACTGGCCTCCAAGATCATCAGACCTCACTGTGTGTGATTTTTACTTGTGGGGTTTTGTAAAGGATTTTGTCGTATGTCCCTTCCCTTCCAGTTACACTGGTACAGAGTACAATTACACTGAAAATTCATATATTCCCTATAAACTAGAAGTCTAATAATGAATTTTAAGGACTGGCAATGGATAGAAAATGCCCAGTTAGAACTTCATCGATGTTAGATTAACTTAAGTACTTAAAATAAAATTCTTATCAATAATGGTGCTAATGATAAGGTAAAACTTATATTAATGGATAGTTCCTTTTTCCTGTAGAAGAGTATTTATCTTGACAATGATTAATACATTAGCAAAACTAAGTTTTTAGAACAAAATTATGCACCTACATTCTCATCTGGATGTATTTCTAGGATGATTTAATACTCGGTTAACACCCTCGGGAATTCACTTGAAGGCATTTATAAAAAGGAATTTAATCCTTCAATTAACCCCCAAATAAATAAATATAGATATCTTTTGCAGCCCAACCACCGTTACAAAACCTCAGTTGTGTTATCAATCTTCTAAATAAAGCTTTCAAAACTTAACCATAGTGTATATTTTTACTTTGTATGATAAGCCATTTTACTGCATATTTATACATTATTTTTCAATAATTATTAGGTATAGTAATTAATCTCATTAATAGTAGGATATTAATCTCATTAATATTTACTACAAAATTTTTAGAAGGCAGTTCATATCCAAAATTATGGAAACAGGTAATGGTTACTTACCTTTCAAGCTGTAGAATAAATGGGGAATGAATTCCAGCACAGTAAATAAAATATAAAAATGTTTAATTTCCGCTTTGTGCAGTAATTCATAATTCAACTCAGATTGTTAATAACTCTTATAGGGTGTTCAATTCCAATTATCCAGAGTTTTTTTTTCTTAAGTGATTTGTTAGTAGATCTATAGGATCTAAATGTAACCACCCTTTAAAATTTTAATTTCAAAAACCATAGTTTAAGGATATAATGTAATGTTGGTTGAGAAAGTAGAACTGGTTTTCTGTATGACCACTGTACTTGCTGTAGTAGTACTCATAATTAATAAAATTTAACCAGAAACGGTTAAAAAATTAGTATATTGAACTAAAACTTGTCTATTTACACATTTAATTTTAATTATATAAATAATGATAACCAATTTCTGGTATGTTAAATATTTTATGCACCAACTATTATATATAACTTAGTCTGAAAAAATAAAACGCCTGTGTTATTCTGAGTTTAATGTTGGTAATAAAATATTTAACAACTTTGTAAAAACTCTGATGTCAGTGACTCAATTTACTAGAAAGAGAAAGTTAAACTTAAAATTAAGTTTACATATTAATTACAATTAAGTTGTCATATATTAATTACTAATAATTGCCATTCTTGCAATATTAATGACATGGTTTTCAATTTTTTTTTTTAAGTTTATATTGTTGCTTCTTTTTTTTTCTTTTACTGTTACTTTTAAATTGTACACTTAAAAATAATGAATTTAACCTGTTGGGTATAAAGTAGTTGTTAGCAGAGTATAATTTCATTCACTGATTAAGGTTTGTTAATATTTCATTATGAATAAGATTTGATTTAAGGTTTCTGATATATGCCTTGTTTTTGATAAGACAATCCTCTGTTATTTGTAATTTTGAACTAATATAACAGTCACTAACAGGAGTAAAAGTCCTTATTAGATGGTAGAAGAAAATACATTGCATGAAAAAAATGTATATTTTAAGGGTTATACTTTAATTTTAAATTTATACTTGTATGGTAATAATGTAGACAGAAAACCAAAATGATTGATTTTTTTCCCTAAACGTATATTTTATGGTTCATCATCAACTGGTGTTCTGCTTGGTTGCAGGTCCCTTACACCATTAGTGTCCCAACCCTTCATTACCTTGTATTTTCCAACTTTCACCTAATTTTTTAACTTAATCCTTCTTCATTGCTTCTTTTTTCTTTCTACTGATACTTACAGTGAAATTGTCAGTATTCCACTTCCTCTAATCATATGTCCTAACCAATTTTCTTTTCTTTTCCTTCCCAAGTAAGAGTCTTCTTTAATCCTGTTCATTATTTCCTCATTCCTCACTTTATTCATCCACCTTTTTTTCATATCTCATAAGCCTGTCTAATCCCTTTCGATCTTCCTCATTATCAATGTCTCATTCCCATACAAGACTCTCTATACATCATTTGGCTAACTTCTTCCTCTAAACTCTGGACTCATTAAATCCAGACATTTACTACATTAACAAATGCTTTCTCTATAACGCCTTAGTAGCCTGATGACATTTCTGGTTCCTTTCCCTTTCTTGAAGCCAAACTATTCTTCTGCATTCCTTTCCCATTTATCCCATGTAATGCTCTTCACCTTCCTATTCATCATTATGCTTAATAACCTCCAGTTTAGCTTTAGGAGCTTTGGTACTATTAAACATTTTCTGGTACAGTTTTCTCTTCTGAATTGATATCATTATTGTTTTCATAAAGTTTTCTGGCCATTCTTCATTACTAGTTAGTATATCCTAGAACACAGTTCAACTATTTCTTTCACTCCTTTCTCGGTTTATAAAAGTTTATGGGAAGTTCATCACTCCAATCAGTTAATTTCTTTTTAATTGCTTTCTGTACTTTACATTTTAATATTGATGGTCCTTTATCCTCTTCAGCTACCTCAGATTCCTTCTCTATGTTTAGTTCCTCAGTTTCTTGTTTCTTATACATAGTTTCTCCATGTATTCCTTGCATTTTTCTCTTAATTCATTTTTCTTGCATAGCATTTTGCCATCTTTATTTCAGTTTCTCTCAGTTTACCATTTTCTTTCCATTTATCCTATGTAATGGTCTTCACATTTTATACACCATATCATAATGGTCTTTTTTTTGTGATCCTCAATATCATTGCATCTTTCTTCAACAGCTTTTTCCAGTTTTTTGGGTTTCTCTCCTTTAATCATTGTTTAATTTTAACATAACTCTTTTATTTTCTTCTGTCTTACTCTTATACCACCTTCTTTCTTCCATTCTTATTAACATTTTTGTTATTAATAGTTTCTTGGCTGTATTTCCTTCACAATAATACTTCATTCTTCTTATACTTCTTTCATACTGTGTATCCTAGAGGGTTTCCTTCTTTCATATAATTCTTCCTCTGCTGTTTTTACTATGGCATTTTTTATTCTCATCCAAGTTTCCTCAGTTCTGTTCTCATTTTCCTTTTTGGTTTCTTTAATTCCCATTTTTTCTCCCATTGTTTCCTCATCCAATTTCTTCAGTTTTCCCAAGTGCCATACCTTTAACTATTGTTGCTTTCTGTACTTACTTTAAAGCTATTCTCATTTCCATCTTGAGTACCACATGATCACCATTGATTCTGCACCTGGTAATCGACTGCCTTTCTAAACACCACTTCTATACTTTGACAGCATGCTTTGTTCCCAGGAATATATGTGTACATCTTCTTTTCTGGTTTTTAAACCATGCGATGGTTATAAATAATTATTTCACTTGGCAAAATTCTCTAATCTGTTCCCACTTGTATTCCTTATCCCTAAGCCAAATTTTCCTACCACACTTACTTTTTCACCCTTTCTGATCACAGCATTTGTCTCCCATCAGTACCTTATAGTAGTCCTTTTCTGATTATATTATATATTTAATTTTTTATACATTTCTTTTTTATCTTCTTCACTTCATAATTTAATATTGGCATATGTACTTATACTGCAACTCAATCTTCTGATTACATCTCATTCCTTAATGATATTAATCTATTATTAATATAACATACATTCTGCACCCATTTTGCTACTTAATTCCTCATAATTATTGCACTTCAGAAGAGAATATGATAATTTCTCCATTCTTCATTTCACCTGGCCCTTCCGAACTTACTTCTTTTAGTCCTAACATAATTTTATTTATCCTCATTTCCCTCTTGATTTTCTTTAATTTCATTCTGTAATAGTCTTGACATTCCAAGTTCCTATATACAAGATTACATATAGGAACATGCCTTTAACTTTTTCTTTCTTCTTCTAGAAATCTGAATGAGGAACTATTTTAACTACAAACATTTAACAGAACAACCAGCATCACAGCGTAATGCATGGAATTAATCACTGTATTACAATACTCTGTATTCTAATACTTCTGAAGAAGTATTTTCCACAAAGATTTTCTAAAGAAGTTCCTCCATTTTTGGAGGCAGTTTCTCATCCCCAGGGTAATAGTGCTCTGTATCCATTGCTGCTTATCCATCCTCTAAGAAAGCTGCTGGCACGTGTAACAAGGAGAGAATTCCTTATACTGAAAGGTACTCTGTCCCTTTTGTTAACCACTTGTACATAGTAATATTTGTTAACATATATAATCATTGCTCCTTTTCTACTCTCTAGCACAGGGAGATGATTATCAGGATAATAATTGAATCTGGGAGCTAAAACCATTTCCTAAATTTTCTAGTACTTTTAGGAAGCTTATGTTACACAAGTGTAATAGAAACAATTTTTTAATGAATTTTACTTTTTAAAGTAATAAAATATTGAAATCATTGAATAATTTCTATTAAAATGTCATAATGACATTTGCACCACAAAATGGTCTGAAGAATACAATAAAAATTTTATACCAAGGAAATGTTAGTTTGTAAAAAATAGTAATGTTATTACTATTTTTCATAATGTTATTTTGAAAAAATAGTTTTCTCCAAAAAATAAAGAATATAAAAGCAAATAAGCTAATTGGAAGATGTTTCAAAGAGAATATGTTTTTAGAGCCATAGTAATCTATATGCAAGTAGTATAGTTCCAAAACCGGCCACATTCTGCATTTTTATCATCTTGTTTTTTAT
>JAAAKQ030455200.1:0-29034 GCA_010016005.3 Zanna intricata | reverse complement strand
AGCCATAGTAATCTATATGCAAGTAGTATAGTTCCAAAACCGGCCACATTCTGCATTTTTATCATCTTGTTTTTTATTTAATCACTTTATGATTTAATAAAATGTACCATAGAATGTGATATTCTGTTCCAAAAGTGATTTTTTTTGTGTAAAAATAATGTTTGACAATTAAGTTTTATTTTCAAACCTGGCCATCTCCAATAGTTAACATTTCTGCCACTACTTGATGCCACTGTGATGTTATTTTGTAAGCTATTTTTAAGATTATAATACTTTGTACTGTGTGTTGTAACAAGTGTTTAATTAGAATTGTTATTTTTGTATCTTAAGAAAAGTGCTCTCAAAAATTAAATTGGAATGGAGTGTTATCCTTCTTCGGTTTCAGGTGATTTAGCTAGAAAAAAGAAATATGATCCTAGTAAGTGGAAGAAAAATATTGGAAAAAAAAATAAAGCTATTCTGCTGATGGTCTATCAACTGTACCTAATTGTATGCAAAAAGTAAGGCCTTTGGTTGTAAATTACTTACAAAACATCGATCATTTTTATTATTGTTTTTGTGAATCTAGAAATAAAATAAAACAGGATGCTTTTTTTTTTTTTATTAAAGTATTCTGATAATGAGAACCAGTCACGGTAAGACAGTTTGTTTGTGTGAGAGGAAATACAAATGTTTCTATCAAGAACTGTGAGAAACTGTATGATTCCAAACAAAATTCTCAAGTTTGTAGAACTGCGTTCGTAGGCATACTTAAAATAACAAAACACAAAGTTCAGACTGTAATACAGAGATTTAATGCTACTAGTTATAAGCCTAAAGAAAACCGTGGAGGTGATAAAAGATTTAAATTTTTACACCAAAATTAGATTTAGTTAAGATTTATTTCTAGTTTCCCAGCAGTAGAAAATCACTACGTCAAAATAAACTTAAACTTCTGAAAGAATTTATTTAGATTTGGAACAAATTGTTTAAACAGATGCATATTCTGTATGTATTTCTTTAGACGAAAAAATTAAAACTGAAGTAAGCAAAGCGGTAGAAAATGATTTAATAGCAGAAAAAAGAACTTTTAAACTTAAAGCAAAGACTTTTACAAACCTTTAAGAGACAGATTTAGTTATCATTTGATTGTCAAAAGAATCAGTTATTACCAAAAATACCTGACCAGAGTGCATATTATTCAAGGAATAAGTTTAAAATACAATTTTAATAATTGTTGGGGACTTACAACGCCAACAAAAAAAAAAAGAAGTGTTTATCAGTGGAAGGGGACTGACTTCTTAAAAGGGTCAAATGAAGTAACATCAGCTGTGTGTGATTGTCTTTGCAAACAAAATTTTTCAGAAACCTTCACAACAGATTAGTATCTGATTGTTGTAGAGGCCAGAATAAAAACGGTACTGTGGTTCCTATACTCTTTTACTAGCTATCAAAATATTCTCCAGGACACATTAAGATAGTTGAATTGATTTTTCTTATCACTGAAAATTCATTTTTGCCACCTGACAAGGTATTTGCAGGAATTGAAAAATGTATTATGAAAAAGGAAGTTGTTGTTAATCCAGCCAACTATGTTAGTTTTTTCAGAATTTGGAACTGTGATACCTATGGCTGACTTAGTATTTGACTGGAAATCAGCTGCAGCAGCAGTTTTGAAAATTACAGGACAGTGGCATTTTACTATCAATCCTTCAAAAAGGTTCTTCATTATGAGAAAAAGTAATGGAATTCCAGAAATCAGAGGCAAATTACAATAGAGAAACAACTTGTTATTGTCAAAAAGTCAATCAGTGTTAAAAAAGGTGAGTTAGTTTCAGTTACACTGGGATTATTATTTTACTTATCATATCTCACAACATTTTCTTACTTTACAGTATTATCATTTTGCTTTCAGGAAAGAGGCACCAATCAATGAACCCAAATTCTATTCTAGAAGGAAATTTTAAGATCAGTAACCAAAACTGAATGATGCTGATAAACTTTAAAGTAAACATTGTAGATCAGATGGTAACAAAATGAGGAACTTACTTTTTAGAAAAATACTCTTTATCAACAAATATTGATGCTAATTTTCCGGAAGCTATTATTAGAGTTTACATTAATTTTGCATTTAAAATCATTTATTATTAAATAGTTTTAATATGAACTGCATTAAATTTGTGCGTTTTGTTAAAGAAATCTTATTCCAAAACCAGCCAAATCTAAATATTTTTCCAAAACAGACATCTCTAAAAGTTTTTTGGTTTTATAACCTTTATATTAAAATTCCAAATAATTGAAGTAAGTTTTATTTTAAATAATTGAATTGATTTTTATTTTTTGTTTTTTTATATTTTCAGTAGAATAAAAGTCAGAAAAGCTTTGACATAATGCTAAAAAAAATTGAATTAATTATTTAAAACTGATTAGTTAAATGATTTTTACATTTCCTGAAAAATTTATGAAATTGGAGATGGCCAGTTTAGAAAATATGACTCGTGTATGCCTACATTTAGCCTTGAATTGAACTGTATCATTCCAGCTGTTTTCCATTGAGATTGATCTTAACATATTGTAATGTTACTATTGGTAGCACTTTTTACATAGGCATATAATACCTCGTTGGATAATGGTGAAAGTGATGTTGATGGAATGAAGCTTAATATAATCACTTTGTATGGAGCAGTCTGTATTTTATTACAAATTATAAGATTTAGTTTTATAGAATAATCAGAAAATAGTTTTAGAATCAAATATTTTAGAAGTTATTAAATTTTCTGTATTACATATTTTAACACACTACTTTGCTTTGTTTTATGAATGCAGAACTATGAACACAGAACAAAGAGAGAAAATTTTTCCTAGTAAATTAAATAGTGAAGCTGATGAGTCAAATGAGTCAATTGAAAAATGGGATATAGTAGTTTATAACTCTATATTGAATTTGGGTATGTTTTTATCAGTTTGATTAGGTTTATATTATGATTAATTCTGAATTAATTTAATATATGTCAAATAATTTTTCCAAAAATAAAAAGCAGTAATAAAAAGGCACCACGTATTTCTATGGTTTTTACCACTGTACATTCACTATAATGAAAAAATACTAAATACAGTAGTTGTGACTTTATATATATTAATAGAATAAAAACATTATCGTGCAGTTTATCATAGATTTTTATCATGCAGTGGATGATTAGAAGTTACAGAGGCAGTTCAAAATTATTTCTTCTGATATCTTACTCCATTTAATTGCATAAACAAAAATGTTGAGAAATTAGTAATGCATTTTTTGTATAATTAATTAATATGTACATAATTTGAAAGAAAAATCAATTCTGTTGACAAAAACGGAACAGTATTAAAAATATAACATTATAAAGTCATTAGATCTGAGATTTAAGATTAATAGATTAGTTTGGAGATTATTTAAGATTTCTTCTTTTGGATTAGTTTTGGCAAAAAAATTATCCTGGATTTTTGTACTTTAATTAAAATAAGTTTAAATATTAAAAGTGATTATTATAATATATTTTGAGCAGCAAATATTATACTTCAATTAGCACTTTAAAATCCAGGCAAAATTAATGGAAGTCTTAGTTTTATAAATTATAGGAAAGATTTAGCACAGCATATAACATGGTGGTGATGGTTCAAATTCAGTGGTGTGGTTTTTGCAGTTTAGTTTGTTAAAAATATCAAAAGTGTAAGCTTCTATTTCTCTTAAATATCTAGTATTTTTTCATCTTAGTTAGATTTATTAATTTTTAAACACAGTACACAGCAACACAGTAGTCTAAAGCAACTCCATAGTTTTTGTTTAATATAGATTAATAATGAAACTGTTAGTCTTTGTTTAATGCAGATTAATAATGAAACTGTTAGTCTTTGTTTAATGCAGATTAATAATGAAACTGTTAGTCTTTGTTTAATGCAGATTAATAATGAAGAAGCATTCAATTTTTTCACATGTTCATAGTGTTACACCTTTAGGGGGCTCCTGTCATGGCCGCTGGCCTCCACCTTGTTCTATTCTTGTTTCCACATATTTTCCCTTTTCCATAATCCCATCCATCAGTTGAGATCTCTTCCTTTCCTTTCATTCACCAAGACTTCTATCACATCCACTAATGAACAACTTCTCATACAATGTCCTAGCCAGTTCTTTTTTCTATATTGTCACATTCAGTAGTTTCCTGTTCTTTCCAATTCTCCTTAAAACTTAATTTTTTTATTATATGCTCTCACCATCTGAAATTTATCATTCTGTGCCCTACATCTCAAAAGCTTCAATTTACTTTCTGCCTTTCTCATCGTCCACATTTCAGCTTCACAGAGCATCACACTCCAAATAAAAATTTCATTAATCTCTTTCTTAAGCTAAGTTTAATTTTCCACATAAGTGTTCCCTTCTTATTACATTCCTGCTTACTTCTTGCTTCTCTACATTTCTACTCTACTCTACTCTACTCTACATTTCTAATTTTTACTCATCAGTTATAAAGCTCCCCAAGTACTGAAATTTCTTCATTTGTTCATTTCTGTTCATTCCTGTTCATTCTTCATTTCCTATCTTAATCCTCTCTCAATCCTCTCTCCTCCCTGGTCTAGTATAAAAGTAACTGCTTTTGCTAGGATTTGAACCTTAGGACTGAAATCAGCTCATTTGTGATGACGATTCTACCATTTGATCAATCTAATGAGTTCTTCTTTTCCACCTAATATCACACATTCTGTCTTCTTTTTGTTGATCCTCTAACTCTTGACTTTTGCAAGTTTCATTTAAGTCATCAAGCATTTTATTTAGTTTACTTGGTCTCTCCACCAGTACTCCCATATCATCAGCAAAATGAATATATTCTATTCTTCTTCCCCTGATCTTTATTACCCTTTTCCCATTCAGAAAGTATATATCTCTTCCAGATATATACTAAAGTGTTGGTGACATGGCAGCTACCCTACCTCACTCCCCTACCAATTTCTGTCCTTCCTGTCATTTCATCTCCTACGCTCACTTTTATTCTTTGTTTATAATCCAGTTAGCTCCCTTCTTTTCTAAATTTGCCCTAATATATCCCATCTAACTCCGTCAAACACCTTTATTTCTAGGTTGACAAATCCATCATACACTCTTCTGCTTCTATTCCATGCATCTCTCACTTATTACTCTTAGCAGGCCTATAATGTCCCTTATTCTAACAACTCTTCCCATACAAATATAATCCCATCTAAATAGGAACAAATCACAATTAACAATTGCTTGGTTTTTGAACAATTTTTTGACTCATATTTGGTGTATACTGGTTGGTAATTTTTACTCTGTTACTTTTTTAATACCTTATCTACTGGTGTTTTTATTTCACTTTTAGCATATGTTATACAGGCTTTTTCATTATAACATATGTTTTTACATTACTGACAATTTTTAACATTTATTTATGCACGACAAATAATCATGTTTGGGTGATAATGCAAAAGCATTTTTCTACCAGAAAAATCCAAACAAAAAAAATCATGACCTTTTTGAGCTATACCTTGGTTCTTAAAGAACTACTACTACTACACGGAAGGTTTTAAGATATTTCAGCAGAAGAGTCTTAATTACTCTGGGCTGTAAGTATAATATTTTTTTTGGACCAACCTTCCATGTTCCATTTTTTTTTTTTAAATATACAACTTGTACTATATTTTTTGATAATACTTTCTAAAGTATAATATAAAAAAGTAATATTTAAAAACTACCTTTAATCTTCATTAAAATTTAAAAATACCTACTTAGTTTACAAACTTGAACATGAATTGCCGGTCACTACTAGTCTACATGAGCAGTGCCAGTAATATGAATTGGACCCTTGGCAGTCACTTTTTGCAGTTGTTTCTACTCATATTTGAGTGACAATTGGAGGTGTATAAAATTGTTAAAATATATTTCCTTGCATCACTTTCTTCATTTCTCAAGGCTGATTTTAGGTTCAAAAATTGTTTCTTGTTGTTGAACTTTATATTAAAGGTAGTTTGAATTTCACTTTTGAAATTTTTCCTTTGTACTTTGGTGGACCGGAAAGTAGCCAAGAAAATTTTGGGGGCTGTCCCCACCCTGCCCTATCTGTAGTGCTGCCACTGCGGTTACTATCTATGTATATTTACAGTGTCACATTTAACATCTGTCTTAGAACATTATTTCATATAGCCAAAACCCTTAGTATGGGTCAGCTCCAGGAGTCAAAATGTAAGCTACTTTCCAGCAAGGTTGCTGTGATTCAGCTTAATCTTGTGGAGATTTAGGCAGTTGTAGACTCATCTTGTTGGAGCATCTCAGAAATATGAAAGTATAACAGATAACATTATTTTACCTATGGTAATAACAATTACAATTTTATATCACATCATTATAATTTAGTATTATTAGTCATGCATCTAATTAACTATTAATCTTGTTTTAGTTGAAGGTCTGGGAGTTGGACTGATTGCAGCCTTATTTTTAAAAAGTAAGTTTCAAAATCTTATGTAAAACCAAATGTCTAAAGAAAATGCTAATAAATTGCATCACAATTATTTTCTTATTTACCTTACTTCTTGTTTAAAAGTATTCATAGTTATTTCAGTAAGGAGTATACTGTGCAAAGCTTTACAAATAGGTTTTAAAATTATCAGGTTATTAAACTAAGAATTACAGGACTAGGAAGACCCATGGTTCAGGGTGTCTACAAGAGATGGTGCTAAAATTCAGAATGTCTATATGAGCTCTAACTGTTATTGCATCTTATATCATAAATATATTTTAATCAGATTGTAATGAACTCAAAAATCTTCCAACCCGTTAGAAATCAATGTCAACATTTAACTACTGTCTTTAAGATGAATGAAGTTACTTTGAAAAGTTAATTGTTACAGCAAATTTATAAGAGAAATAACTTAAATTACATTTAATGAAGTTGTAGAAAAAATAATCAACAGAATCATTAATATTTCCTAACAGAACAAATCACGCATAGGCTACAGTAAGAAATATTTAGGGAAGATGTCAAAATCTTGAATAAGCTGATTTAAAATTTTTTTTTCTTAATAGTTCTGTATAAACTCACTACATAAAGGCTACTAAATATAATATAGCAAAAAAGTTTATTTCTTTTTAAGGTTTAAGTTTTTTTATGAATATTCTTTTAAAATAATTTATGGAAATGTTTTGCAAGATGTCATTCATTAACTCATAAATGTGTTCTACCAAAAATTAATATTATAAATACAGAAATTATAATTACAAATTAAAAATAAAATATAAAACTTAATAAAGAAATTAAAATACATTTTACAATTTATGCAGAGAGTAGAATACTTTTTCCACCATAACAATGTTTCATTCAGTCTGAAACTTACATCAAAATGAAAAATCAGTATAATGACAGCTATTGCTATGTAATTTCAGTAAAACTTAAAAAGGAGTAAAAATAAAAATGATCTCAAATGTATACTGTATAAGTCTAAGCACCCTTTTTTCATAAGAGTAAAAAAAATTCACTCATCTGATTTACATAATAATTATATAAGTTCATTGGGTCTGTATATGCACTGTTGTGTACATACATCCACACAGATATGAAAATCACATACATACACATGCGTGTGTGCGCATGCACTCACATACATATGCACGCATGCATGCGCACACACACAACTTGAAAGTCTCCAACAATGATTTTGTCTCTACAGTGTAATGAAATCATCACTTTGTGATGGCAGTGATAATGGAACTGGTTGGTATTACTGATATCAGACTACTTTGGAAACCCAGCACAAAGAATTTCTGTTTTAAATATGTGGTTGTGTTCAAGGACATTTGTTCAAGTCCCCACACATTCATCAGCATGTGACAAGAATAATTGAGAGCAGGTGGTATGGGAAGCATTGTGAAGTGACCTAGTGCTCCTGCATTGATTTAATAGTCAGTTTTTCTTTTTCAGTTGACTAATCGTACAGTAAATTTAGTAATATTGACACTTTTTCAGAGAATCAAATTTATTCATCCCAGTATTATTGCTACACTGACTAAAGAAGTACATTGTGCTGTATCCATATTGAAAATATTTTTTACAATTTATTTTAGTTCTGTAACTTTTACTCAACATTACTCAAATTATGTGATTTTAATATGTTGGTAAATTTAATCGTTCCCCCATCTCAAACAAGTTGCAAAGATTTCAAATACAAAATTCTTTTTTAATTATTTTCATAAATTTTTCTATTTTGTCACAATTTTAAATATATAATTCCTTCCATATTGCCCTTAAAACTACTAAAATTACATATCTAGTTGATTTTAAGTTTAGTATTTAAATTTCTGTTTCACAGTTGTTAAATACATAATCTTTTTCCAAGGTGATAACACAGTTTATTAACAATTCGTAAAGATATTTCTGTTAAATAAAAGTTTCTGAATTATATTTCTTATGATAAGACTTATCAAAGTTGTCTAGCTAGATTACCAGATTCTTTTTATTTCTTTTTATTCTATCTCAAATTACAAACTTAAAGCAACTTCACCACTGAAAAAATAGCATTTCTGAACTTGTAGTGGGACTAAACGAGTCTGCATATTTTTATTTTACTATATCATCTATTCCTTACATTTAGAGCATTAAAGATAATTTATTGGTTTGACCTTTGTTTGACTAAACATTGAATTCATTTAGTTTTTATCTTATTTTATTATCACAACACTATTCTGTAATGATATGATTAACTTTTAGAAAAACATGAATAATTTTTTTTTTCTTGTCATGTAGTACATAGGATTAAATGAAATAAAATAGCGATTTAAATAAAACTTTTATGAAAAAGAATTTAATAATAAATAATAACCAGTAAAGATTTGATGGTAAATAATAACCACCAAGTCTTTACTGCATGTTACATAATTAGTTTTTCAATAGCCATTAATATCTTAAATTTTTACAAAAGCTGTATTTACATAAGCAATTTAATTTTATTTTAATAGTAATTACTTTCTAATCATCATTGTACTTTACTATTTTTAGATAAACGTACGGCTATAGCATCAGGTCTGGCTTATGGATGTGGTAAAAGTTATGGAAATTATTTAGTTGAATTCTCCAAAGAGAAGGAAACAAGTAAAAAAGAAAATTGAATAGCAAAACAAAATCAATTATTGTAGCCACAGAAATTACCGTTTTCGCGTCCCGAACCAATTTTGATTTCAGTATTTTGGTCACGTAGCGCTGCCCCCTCTACCGCCGTAATTTTTTTAAACATTAAATATTATTTAACTGATATTTCAAAGGTTGTTAGAAACTGGCGAAGTTGTGACGTCTCAGGTCGGTGAGAGAATTAAATAATATTTAAAGCGTAAAAAAGTAAGGTCGCTCGGCCTTAGGTTGCTCCTAAGCAACCTAGGCCGCTCGGCCTAGTGTCGGTCGCTCGGTTAAGTGGGGAGATCAGTGCAATAAGCCGCGTGACACACCATCTCTCTAAACTCGAAGCGAACTTTGTTCTTTTGTCGGGCAACCAAGTTCACGACCAAGAGTTGATTTTTTACATTTGAATTAATTTAATTCTCCCGCTGAGTTCACAACTTTATACCTTTTCTGACAACCCTTGAAATATTAGTTGAATAATATAATACTTAATGTATCAAAAAATTAGATTGGCAACACTTTGAGGGAAAAAATTTTTCTCAGGGAAAAGTGAAATTCCAAGGTAGCGGATGAGTGGGGCCAGCATCATGGACCAAAAAATTTTAATCATATTCGTTCCCGACGCGAGACCGATACTCTTATGGATAAACAAAATTATAAATATGTAACTTAAATACTGTGTACAAATTTTATGTAAATAAAAGAGAATTCGATTATTTTATTGTATATTATTGGCGTTGGTAGCTAAAAGTTTAAATCTCTGTGGCGATGTGGTAGCGTCTCGATCTTTCATCCGGAAGTTTATTGATTATAATTTTATGAATAATTTTTAATTGACATTGAATAATTGAACTATGATGAATGATACATACTCAGTGCTCACTCTAGCGGTTACGTCGCCCCGGACAATAAGACAAATTGCCGCCCCTTAAGAATATATATATTTTAAATAGAGATGCATTATATTCCTTGTTTCGATTCGATAATCAATTTACGAAAAAACTAGTATTTGTCAAACTAAAGAACAATTTAATTATAGTTGTACTTACCTTTAAAAATTAAGAAATCGCACTGAAGTAAGTTTTACGAACTTCCTTAAATTTTTGGCGAACGAAAAAATCGATATGTGAAATCTTTTATTAATGGGTATTTAAACATCAATATTTTTCTCACACTTATAGCCAAAATGGCATTCCGGAAAAATCCCCTCGTTGCCCGTCCCAAAAGCGGGTGCTGGATACACTCGCTGTAGTATGCCATACATCATGTAAAAATCGTTGTGACTGGTTTGATAAATTTGTTTTATCCAAAATAAATGGATAGTGTCATCAAGGAGAGCTAAATTAGAAGCTCTTTGTACCTGTATGAATGTTAAAATTTTTAATGGTCAAAATAGGTCTGGTTGATATCTTGATTTCAATTAAAAAGGATGGACAAAGGCGAATTGACCAATCAATAAAGAATAATTGAAAATTATTATAGATTTTCTATAAAAAGGGAATAATTATTGCTATATCTATTTCTAATTATGATATGAACTTTGCAATGGGGAGTGAGAATCATTTGTAAGAAAAATTTGCAGTGGGGAGTGTAGAATCATTTGTAATCAAAACTATGCTATTTGTAAGAGTACAGACACTAAAATGCATGAAACATCAAAATAGGCATATGCAGAATTTTTGGAAGGATCGTGGAATACCATTACAAATAGATAGTTTATAATCATAGACTCATAGAAAAACTTCCAATGAGTTTGGCAAAAGCATTGAAAATCAATTAAACCAGGAGAATTGATTCCCCAATAATTGTGCTCTGATCATGTCAAAGTTTTTGACACTGTTAACATTACAACGAAGTTAGTAAACTTATGCTATCTGAGGTAATATTTTAGAATTTTAATTTTTGATAGATCATAACCCCGATTGTATTAACAAATACAAAATTTATAAAAATGAATAAGAACTTCACATTTTTAAGTGATCTATGCCTTCAAATTAGATCCATAGATTAATCAGTACTTTTTACATAATTATAAAGGGAATATTGAATCATGAGTAATATCATAGTATACTACAAAACTTGATCAAATCAAAAATTTGTGTGTAACTAAAATTATTGGTTACATCTTGATTCATCAGACTATCAGTTGTATAAATATCAATTGTCATTGAATGCAGTTGAATGCAGTCATTGATGCATATTATTGTGATTATCTAGTCACTTCTTTGAGGTTTGATGGAGTAAATTTTGTTTTTCTTTTATTTAAAGTTACTGAAAATGTCTAAATGTGTACTGTCTGTAATAAGTAAGCTGTGCCTGACCATGATTCAAACCCCAGGATCTCTGGATGAAAGGCTGAGACACTACCACTTGCGCCATGGAGGGCATAGTGTATAAAATCTGCTCAAATGCTAGTGATAAACAATTTAAAATTCTACTGTGTTGTGACTACTTCTATCCAATTTTTTAGTGATAAATTTGATCATAAAGAGATTGCCAAAATACTAAAATAAAACTGATATCAAAGAAGTATGGTCTTGATAAAAATTGTCTGAGATCTTTGATTTTAAAAGAAATACTTTTAATTTATTATGTTTTAATGTTATAGTATTAAAAAAATTTTGATAGTTTTATATCTTTATAAAATAACATAACTGAAGCAGGACCAGATGTAAAATTACATTAATTGAAATGATTAAATTCAAGGTTGGTTTCTTCACAATCTACACAATCGTATGCTTTCCAAGTGATTTTAAATATTTTCAACTGGAATACTTATTTAAACTAAAGCGTAACATTTGTTAAGTAAATTCTTTTTTCCTGTGCGCACAACGGAAGTCCATTCACTTTGCCACACATCACTAACTACTCTCTAGAAAACAGACAAGATCGTTCGGAACAACGCGAAAGATTAGGAAATACCTCAGAACAAATAACCAATATGATTAATGTATTTTTATTTAATTTTTATATTCTATTATTTTCTAACATTTGCTTGCTACTTCTTACCATTTTGTTTTCAGAAATTTAACTAAGAAGGATATATAGAAGTTATTTCACCTTAAAGAATTCTTTCTCTTCAATTTTCATGATAAAAAAGTGGATTGTGGAATGTAAACGTGTCATGCATCCTTTCAAATGACAAACGCTTGGGACGCCCAAAAACTGCTACCAATGAAATCATCAAAAGAAATTATAGTGCCCTATTTAATGACAGCTGACAGAAGGCACCCCCGAGCTTGCTGAAATCACAATCACACCAATAGGCTGTCCAATACATTTAAAATAATGTTTTGGGTATGAAAAAGCTTTCTGCTCCATATACACAGCGTATTTAAAAAGTTCCCGAGCAAATTACTGTTGTCGATACAATTAGCGCCATCTCTCGCACAACCAAGGAACTACGTACGATATTTGACGAGTATTGTAATACGATGTCTGACGAATGTGTGTACAAAATTTATCACGTTTCGTCACTCCAGTCTTGAGTTATATTTGGCCGCGTACGATGTGCTCATGTGATCTTGAGCTAGCTCAAGACATGGCACAGAGAAGCGAGATAAAATTTTGTGATCGACTTCAAAAATCTTTCTTTGAAACTTATTCTATGATACAGCAAGCATTCGGTGATGAAGCTGTATCTCGTACTACAGCATACACGTGGTGGAAACTGTTTAAAGACGCTAGAGAATCATTGGAAGACGATGAACGAAGCGGGAGGCCGTCAACAGCTGTTCACGACGAAAACGTTGCAAAAGTGCCGCTTGCGCACTTTCCTGGTCAAATTGTACCAACTGGTCAAATCGTGAATTCTAAATTCTATTTGGAATGAAACGCCTGTTTCGTTGCATTCGTCAAATCCCCGAGTAACGGGATCCGGGCAGTTGGACTTTCTTACACGACAATGCTTCGGAACACATGGCAACAGTTTTAACACGTTACTACGTCGCAAATCAAACCACCGTCTTATCCCACCCACCCTATTCACCCGACTCAGCTCCAGCAGACTACATTTTTCTCCCGAAATTCAAATTGAAGATTAAAGGTCGCTTTTTCGACGACATTCTTGCCATCTACAGGGCTTGCACCGAGCAGTTGCGCGTTCCCACAAAGTGATTTCTCCAGAGCGTTTGGCGCTACCGGCGCTGCAACGAGTGTATAACTGGAGAAGGATTCTATGTAGAGGGCTGATAAAAAGTAAATTCATTTATCTTTAAATCTGTACTTTTATTTAATTTAGTTTGAGAACTTTTCAGACATACTATGTATGCTGCGTTTGTTAACAGTTGACCAACAAAAACGCACTCGAGTGAACACTTCTAGAGGGTGTTTAGATCTATTTAGACGCGATTCTGCCGAGTTTCTTAAGACTTTTTATAATAGTAAATGAAACATTGCTAATGATTACACACCGGAGACCCAGGGTTATTATCACCTTTTATACTACTCTTAGATCTAGTACTTATGAATAATTTTAGTACTAAAGAACTTTTTATGGGAATAAAGTATCTTTTTCAGAGGCATATCAAAACTGAATGTCGTGTATTTACAAAACACAAGTACAATTTATTTAGCAATTGGGTTCCCTCTTCTGCTTGACCTCCATGTAATCTTTAATCATTCTCATTTTTACTCTGAAGTAATACCTGATTGTGGTTCTGGAGGCTAAACAGAAGAAGAAAAGAGACTACTTGTTATTAAAATATTGAATCCAGCATTGTGACAAAAACAGTGTACTGTAAATACTGTAATAGAAACCATTATTTTCTAAAATAGAGTTAGGCTTAAGCATCTTGTAAAGTGTGAAACATAAAACTAAAAAGAGAGCAAGAACGGCAGGAGATATTTGAAATGTGGAGAAGGAGAAGGTTGGAGAAAATAGAAAATTAAATGGATAAACAGTGATAAATATTTATCTTATAAATAAAAGACAGATGTTATTGAACACACATGATATTGGTATATCACCTATATATGTGATCTAAAAGGGAATTGAAGCCATAAAGAAATCTAAAGTTTAATTAGAAATAGAAGAGAATGGAAATTGACGTAGAGATTAGGAAATGCCTCAAAACAGATAACCGATAATGTGATTCATATATTTGTAACTTTTCTATAATGTTATTTTCTAACATATACTACTTATTACCATGTTTGTAATTTTTTTTTAAGTATACTTTTTGCACCAATTTCAATCTGAGCTGTTTTAAAGTTATTTTATTCTTGGTTATGCTGACCATAATATTTTAGGTTATTTTCACAAATATAGGGATTTTGCAATATTCGTTATTTCACAATTTTTAAATTTTTGAGAATTAGAAACCATAGCTACTTATAATCAACATATATCATATTTGAATATTGTTCAAAGATTGCTGCAGTAAACAATTTAGGATTCACAAAACTGAATAAGAAAAATGTATGATATTAATTAACCACAATACAGAAGAAAAAATATTCTGTATGGAACTCACTTTATAGCTGATTGCTACGAGTTAAATATTTCTAAATTTTTGCTGCTTTCTCTTTCTTACTAAGAAACTGAGCTTTTTTATCAGGGTATATAAAAAAAAATCAATGTTTTGGTAATGGGTTCTTGTTAATATTTGTTCAAAAAAATTTATAAAGGTTAAAAATACTTATTTTTAATCTGTCGCTAATTTGTTTTTTAAGTAGAAATTGTATCTCCAGGTTGTGTTAGAAATAAAATGCAATGGAAGTGAATAAATGATCTAGATAACTTTTGTTACACATGTAGGGATTTAAAGAAAAATGTTGACTACACCTGTTAAAAATGTTATAAAGTATATTGTGCATGTAAAGTTGAGAATCAAGTGAACTAGATTAGCATAATGTATTAGTATTAGTTTTATCTTTGATGCACTTCATTGCAAGCGTAACTCCACGTAATAGAGACTTCACCTTATTGTTTAAAAATTACTTTAAAGGGTGTCCTTTTGCACGATGACAACAAATTGCCTTCTGCACCATTAGCTTATGGGATTAATGTAAAAGAAACATATGACAATATGAAATCTTCTAGAAAAAATTCAGGATAAGTCCCATTAGATTATATATTCAACTTAAAAGTTTTGCATTGTTTAGTTTTGGAGATCAGTTACACTAAATTTTGTGCAAGTGGGACAACAGGGACAAGACATTATATCAGGAAGAAATGATCAAAACGTGCAGCACTTGCGCCTGGACAGAAAAATGTTTTATATCCCTCACTAGTTAATTCAGAAATTATTTTTCTGTCTTCACTTAACTGTTAAACGAGTCTTTGTCAAATTTGCAACTCATTTAAAATTTAAAATTGTTGTGCAACATGTCTTAGGAAATCATAAGTCCTCCAACTACTGTGACAGTGCTAATGAATTATTACACTCATACAAACATATGGATTTCTTCCCATGCCAATTGTAGTGCCATCAGTGACATCCACAGGGAACACTTACACTAGTAAATCACAGTCATGGGAAGGAAACCGGTACCAGCAATTGCGGAGGGCAAGAATGATTATAGATTATTGTTCGACAGCTAAAAAGTATATTCCATATGTCCAACACAAAATGAAAACATTTATCCCAATTTTAATCATTATTCTTTATTATATCCTAATTTACATGCATGTACTTAAAAAATTTTACCCATTTTTCACAAAAAAGAAATGATGAGTGATAAAGAAAATCTATTTACATATTTGATTTCAGTGTGAAAAGTTAAGATCAGTTATTTTCTTACTTAATGTTAAAAAAAAAAGTTCTTACTCTATTAGAAGTAATCAAAATTGATACTGTATGTACAAATCATGCCATGCTCATTTGCAGGGCTAATACATTGTACTGAATGCTCGTTCTTTAAATAAATGTAAAAAACAATATTTTCAGACTGATAATTTATTTTCACAACATATAAATAAATGGAATGTTTGAAAGGTCTGTTCTCTGAATTTATTATTATGAATTAATTTTGACACACATGTTAATTATAAGATGATGACTGTTGGTTAGGTTCCTATATCATGGAAAAAATATATTCCAGTTTTAAAGTGAATAATATAATACATCTTATAACAAACTATAGATTGTTATATTTCTTAATATACTATAAGAAGAAAATATATATTTCTTCGTATAACTTTCTTATAAGAAGAAATTTAATAAAGAAGAAATAAATTTTATCTTAACAGATACTAAAAATAAGAGACCACATTTCATTATTATTGAAATTAAAAAATAAGGTTAATTTTGATTTTATGACATGATTAATTGCAGAAATGGGGGTATGATAATATTTATGAAAAATAGCAAGGACTAGGACTCTGAACTAGAACTTTCCAATGAAAACCACCTTAAAATAATTTTGCAAAAATTTGAGTTTTTATGAATCTTCTGGGAATATGAAAATTGATGTATTTGCAATTCTGATAGATATGTTGATATAATTTAATATAAAAAGTAAATTGTAATGTGTTTGACACTATATTGCAGTTGTTCAAAAATATAAATACTATGTTACAGATATATTTCTTATCAAAGATCT
This sequence comes from Zanna intricata, assembly GCA_010016005.3. Classification (NCBI taxonomy): domain Eukaryota; kingdom Metazoa; phylum Arthropoda; class Insecta; order Hemiptera; family Fulgoridae; genus Zanna; species Zanna intricata. The sequence continues at coordinate 12,358 of JAAAKQ030455200.1, read as the reverse complement.
TTTGTAATATTACACAATTCTATGCAAGTGTCATAAAAAGCTAATTAAAGTATGATATATTTTTTTCTCTTACTTTAACTAATTTTTAAGTACGTAAGTAATATTAACGTAATTACATAATGATGTGATAAAAGTGATAAAAATTATCAACACAATTAATTTATTACGCTCTGTACTCTGTTTGTACAATATTAAAACATTTAGTACATTTAAATGTTTGCATTTACATAAAGTTCAAATACTGACATTTAAAAAAAAATTATAAATGTTATTTCATTTACCAACAACAAAAAAATCTGGAAATTTAACTACAAAAAATCTATCTTAGAAGTACGATGTTAAAACAGTTAACTTATTTCAAGGTACATTATACTCGTTTAGAAGATGCAACTAATTGAAATTTGTTTGACATGATTACATTTTGCTATAATCTATTTTTATGATTCAGCAGGAAAAAATCCTTGTTTTTCGTCCTTTCGGACCGTAATGACCTCTTTACACTCTAGTCCTTAGAGCGCAAAATGCTAATTTTTCGCCCTTAATCTCATAAAATATCTTATGCATCATGGAGAAATATTGCAATTTTATGCTCTCGAGTGTAATTGGCGTCCTTCAGGAAACGCAATCGCCACTCGGGGCGTAAAATTGCAAAATACGGCCAACTACTTTATTCCAAAATTCTATTGTATTACAATATTATTAATAGATTTTTACTTGTATCGCGCTCATTAAAATTAGGTTTCGCATACATCTACGACATGTGGCCGCTTTAAATGTTTTTTTAAATAGTAGAATAGTGCAAACAATGGAAACTGATATGGAAGTTTAAAAAACTAACAATTTAAAATATCATGAATCTTTCTTATATACATAGTCAAAATGTAGAGCAATATACAAAATATATACATCGTGAATATATATTAATTATTGTTTTTTATCTGTGGAAATATATTTTCATACAGTTTTAATTGCTTATAAAATCTGCGCATGATTACGTTTATAGCGCGAAATTTTATGGAGTATGGGACGGGGCTCGTAAATTTCACTTGGTACGGAAAAACCTCTAGAGCCGGGACTGGTTGTATGTGATCTGACACAAAGCATTCACTCCTATGATCACTCGCAAGAATGAAAAACATGCCATACTAGTCAAACTAAGGAAAATGAAATTTCTTCGTTTCCTTTTTCACTAAATCAAATGCACTGTTAAATACCAAAACTCCAAACGTAATGAAATGCAGGTAATATTCAACCCTTTATTCTGTAACTATGTTCCTCACGGGACTGACTGCGTAATGAACATTACTTTAAAATAAAGCATATTTGACTACTACCACAGATCTCAGATGCATTACACATGGCACTATTATATTACTTAATTAAACTATGACTTAGCACACGAGGTCTGGCTAGAAAATAACGGGACTGATTTTTTGTAAGACAAAAAATCAATCCCTGCCGCCCTGTTATTGCTATTTTCGTGTACCTGCCGCCCTTCGGAAAAAGGGTAGGCGTTTTAATAGAGCAACATGTTAATATGAAATTTTTTGTGAAACTCGGCAAGTCCGCAACAGAGACCTATTCTCTCTTACAAATGTATGCTACGCACACGGGTTTTTGAGTGGCATAAACGGTTCTTGAGTTGTGGAATAATAAATCATGGCTTCTTCATCAGGACAATGTTCCAGTTCACACTGCACTGATTGTTAAGTCCTTTTTGGCTAAGCATGGGATCCCTGTGCTGGAACATCACCCTAATCACAAAACCTAGCTCCATGTGATTTTTTTTATGGTCCCGAAAGTGAAGGAAGCATTGAAAGGAACTAGATTTGAGACACTTGAAGCTGTGAAAGAAAAAGCGATCGAGATCGTGAACATGATTTCAGAAAATGACCTAAAATACTGTTTTGACAATGGAAAATTCGAATGGAGGAGGAATATATTGAAGGGGTTAATGTGAAAGTCGTTAAGGAAAAAATAAAAAATGTTACAGCAAAAATCCCGTTATTTTCTAACCATATCTCGTATATCTGAAAATTGTGTTTTTAGCACTTAACTACAACAACTTTACTAATTTTCTAGTAGAATCTTATTTTATAGTATTCAACTATTTGTCTTTGTTTTCTTTGTTTTTCATACAAACCACTCTGTACATTAACTAATCTTTAAGTATTAAATAACAGTTTTCTAATTCCTAAATATTTATTTGTCTTTGCTGGGGAAATGTGAGGTAAATTAGTACAGAAATATAAAAGAAGTACCAATAACAGTGTTTTGGATTTGGCACTTAACACAATTCCACAATTAATAATTATTAGTTATATTGAATTTCAATGCACCTATATTAGAAGTTTTTTTTAGACTTTACTTTCAGTTCAGTGTTAGGTCTTTGGATTGGTTAAGATATGACTGTACAAAATTGATTGAACATTTGAAGTAATTAAATTTAGTCACTCTTAAGTTAAATATAATCTCATGAAAAATATTATAAAACAGATTTTATTTAGGACATTTGACAGCGATGCTGTCAGCTATAAAACTTCAGACACAAAAATGACAAACATCCCATACCAGACATACAAAGGAAAATTGAAATAGCTTCCTGTTATCTTCTCAACCAAGTCAACTGTACTTTTGCACACCAGTATTCCAAATTTATTGAAATGTGTAAGTAATATTCGCCTCTACAAGCGACACCTCTACTTTGTGTCTCACAGAACTGACATTATACAGTGTCAGCATCATTAATAGAAATAGTATCTGTAAAAATTCTTTTAAAATTACAAAACAAAGAGAAAAAAGTAAATAAAATGAGTCTTTTTATTTAAATTTCAAGTAGCATCAATTGCTTCTATGTTATAGGCTGTGCCACTCACCATTATTCAGACTGGCTACTACAGAGGCAAGATCAGCTGTAGTGCTCAGGCTAATACCTTGTCTAACATAAGGTTGATTGCAAGATTGTGTATAAATTGATTTATTTTAACTTTTTCATTTTTTTCAAAAAGTTATTTACTTTGCTAATGTGTTTTTATGAAATTTTAGTTAATTTTTTCTTTTTTTTTATAATTTATCTTATATAATAATTAATAATTTGTATAGTAATTCATTTTTTTAAATAATTTTTATTTTTATGTATTTAATGTTGCATCAACCTTATTGGTCATTAGCGACAGCTAGTGGGTCATGTGTATCTAATATTAAATTACAGAATGTTGCTTGTAACAGTAAGTACCATTCGGGACACCGATTCAAAATACTCATATCACACAGATTTAGAAGACTCATGTCTAATAGAATTTGTTACTTAGAATTTACACTGCATTACTTATTTATTTCAGCATCACTTATGTGATGCTGAAAATTCAAGTCTGTCAGATAATTAAGAGTTAAAGAACTTCATTCTAGCTATTGATTACTCTATTTTTGGATAGTTTTTGTGCCTAGTGTCAGCTAAAACGTTCAAGTGGACAGAGTGTTGGTGAGATTCATCAACTTGTTTAGCCAACTTGCCTACTTCTTCATTTGATTTAATGGCTAAATGGGATGGTATCCCTGAGTTTGATGTCTACAGAAAATCTTTTGGATTTAAATTAAGTTGTATATATTGTTTATTTTTTTGATTATGGCAATGTTTGTTTATTTATTATTTATTGTTATTGCACTCTGGGAATCTGTGAAGATTATTTATTAACTTTCCCCATCCCGCTCTCTTTGAAATATGTTGTTTGACCATATATAAAGGAATATATCAAGTAATATTGAAGTTCTGCGAGGGGTAGGTCTTTGAAAAATATATGGGGCTACCACCCAGTTCTGCTCTTGTATTTTTGCATGATTTTAATACTTCCTGTAGTTCTTGAAAAGTCAATTTGTCATTTAGATTTTTCATTACTTTGTCTGTTTCAGGGTTTTCTGATACCATATCATCTGTTGTAGTATTCTTTTTCTGTTTAATGAAACTTTGATCGTGATTAGAATCACTGCTCAAAATTTTGAGCTAGGGTACTGACTGCTTCTGAAGAGTTTTGCAAGTGAGTGTTTCCTGATTTAATTAACAGAGGAATTAAAAAAAAAATTATTGTCTAAAGCAAGAATTGAGAATTGTTACTGTTACTTCCCAAACAAATTTTCTCTAATATTGCCCATCATGATTTTTTTTTTATGTATAATTTTCTTTTCACAAGAATTCCAATTGGATCTGTTAATTTTTTCAAATATAACTGATATAAAAATGTATTTAAATGGAAAAATCAGAACTCTAGAAAGTTGTTTAATAGTAAGCACCTATTTGGAGTGGTAAAACAAATATTAGAGAATGTTTTATCTTTGGATAATATGTATAAGGCTGAACAGCCTTCTGACAGCAAGCTTAAATATTGGTGACATAAAGCCTATTAATAAATTTCACATGCATAGATTGAAACTTCTTTTAGTATCATTTATCACTAATTTGCCAGAACAAAAACTGAAAAATTGTTATAAAGGACCAAAATGTTACTTTATGTATGTTCCGTTATAACTTACACTCAACTGTGAAACATGTAATGTATATTCTCTGCTCACATATTTACTTTGCATTTTAAAATATTAATTTTTATGATCCACAAAAAACTGGTTTATTAAACGTCTTCTAAAACTAGTTTATTTAGTCCTTTAATAATTACTTTGAAGGTCATAACATCATTTTGTAAAACTATTAATGAAAGAGTGAACCATATGTGTTTTATGTAATGCTTTAAAACCTCATTGCTTTCAGTCATTCTGATCAGATCCTCAGGCCTAAGTTATATTATTGTTGACACTTTATTTTAGTTTATTAAGTTAACAATGAAGTAAAACAAATATTAAATTTGAATTGTATCTGTTATTTTGTATAATGTTATGTTCCTAAATGCACTATGTGTTGATAATATTTACACTTGTATTATGACTACTTGTAACATGATGACTACATTGATATGGTAGAATTTTGAAAAAAAAAATAGATAAGATATAAACACTCCTTAGAAACATAGTGAAGAAGTGAAGAGTCTAACTTCTTTACACCAGTGTAAAGAAGTTAGAGATGTGTTTTCCTTATTTAAGAAACTACCAAAAACTAGATCAGTATGAAATTTTCTCTTTCTGTTAGTTGATTCAAAGTGAAATTCTTGTCAATGAAGATGGCCACAAAAGTGACTGAAAAAATTTTAAGCTCTTCAGGTATGAAATAAATCTGGTACAGCTTTATTTTAATAGTAACACTTTTTTTAACGTACAATTTTCATTACTATCATGGATAAAAAGAAATTAAATGTCTTGTTCTTCCAAGTGATAAATTATTTTATGATTATTTGTAAGTGTAGTTTTATTTATTATTACATTATAGTTGAGAAATTAGTGGCAGCTTTTTTTATACATATTATAAACAATTTTAATATAACTTTAGAAATCTATTTTCACACTAAGGCTCATAACTAATTCTTCATTGAAGTTTATAATCTCTGCTATTTATATTAAAATTAAATTATTTTCAATAATTTATTATTATAATTTTATTATTTTTTGGCACTGCAGCTATGAATGAGGAAGAAATTCACACTTTATGTAACATCTAACTTCTAAGTGAACTGTTAACGCAAATAAAAGGTTTGGATGAAGGTGAAGATCAACTTATACTGTAATATCTACAGTAGTGTGCAAATTAATCTGAACATAGGGGAATTTTTTGTTAATTTCTATTTGTGGGCTACATTGCTTGATCACACCCATTCTTTAAGTTGTCTTTGTAATGTGATGTTATTTAGTAATTTTCATGTTAGTTTTTGTAAAAGTTTATTTCATATGTTATCACAAAATCGTATTCTCATATTTTTTGTTCTATGTTTTCTTTAGTAATGAACATACTGTACCTCCAATAAAGTGTTCAAAAATTATTTCTCTTTCCGAGTGTACCAGTACAACACAATGACAAACAGCTTCTGAGAATTGGACTAGGGAAAGTGAATGCTATTTTAAAACAATTTAAAGAAACTGTTTCCTTTTTACCTGAAAGGAACGGCAAATGTGGCTGTAAATCAAAAACTACTCCGACATAGTGTTGGTATTAATAAGAAAACGTAAACTTGATCCAAAATTATCTGCTGTGGACTTAAATCGAGAATTAACTAACAGTGGAACAGATCTACATTTGACAACTGTTAGACATCAGCTTCTAGTAGCTGGATGGAAAGTTTGTTATCCAGCCTTTTATCACCGTCCTGACCACCATAGGGTTTTTTCTGCAAATAACTTTAATCACTGGCAATGTGAAAAAAAAAACTGTTTTGGGCCAAACCATATGCTATAATTGAACTAAAGAAGACTGGAAAAAAGTTATGTTTTCTGACAAGCCACATTTTTATGTTTCAGAACAAAGGGTTATGTACTTTAGAAAAGCATCAGATGAATACATCACTGGCTCATATCCTGTAATCAATTACCCATACCCAGAAAATACTGTTTTGAAATTGTTTCATATTTGAAGGACTATGTTCATTACTTCCAATAGATGGTATGTTGAAAAGTGATGGATATATAAAGATTCTGAGGGAAATGATTGTGATACAAAATGCAAAAATAATTCTCCTAAGTTTCAGCAAGATTTGACTCCATATCATTCACCAAAAAAGTGAAAAATCTTTTTGAAAAATGAAAAATTAAAGTGCTATTGTGGTCAAGCAATTCCCCAGTCTTAAACCCAATAAAATTTTTGTTCAATAGTCAAAAAACAACTCTCAAAAATGAATTGTACTACAAAAATTTACCTCATTAAAGCAGTAACCTTGGTATGATTTCATGATGAAGAAATAAAAACGATATGTGATAAACTTGTTGAATTTATGCCAAAGTGCGTACGTATAGTTATTAAGAATAAAGGATAATATATTAATTACTAGATATTCACAAATTGTATGGTATTGTTTTTTTTTTTAATGAAGTTACTTTTTATTAAATATGTGTTCAGATTAATTTGCATACTACTGTACTCCAGCCTACTTTACAACCTTAATTATTGCAGACTGGTACTTTCAGAGATTCCAGGCATCATGAAACCAATCAAATTATAGGGGATGTAATTTACAATCTTTCTCAAGATCATATTTTTGACATTGGTGGTTAGAGGCATTTTTAAAATTTACTATAGTTTCTATTTTATAATGAAGTGCATAAAATTTACCTCTGAGGTAGCTTTTACTCATGTAAAATTCTTTATAAATTTCTCCTGGGAGTAATCAGTAAAGGACACAAACTAGACAGACATACTTAAGCATCTCAAAATATACAACTACTGCCAAAACATAGAAATAATATTCTAAATAAAGGAACACAATCTAAATTACACATATGATAAACTACCATAAGATATAAGACAGCCAGCTTCATTTAATTTGATCATAAATAGATGGATAGAGAGAGGATAAAAACTGTAGACAACAATAAAGAGAATAAAATCTACAACAAGCATTAGCATCGTAATAGAGAGGAGTAGAGAATACTAGTCAGTTAACTGATAAGTCAATAAAAACATTAACATGTTTACTAAATAATAATCAGTAATACACAATTTACTTTGTATGTTATTTAAATTAGGTGTAGTTATCACTAGTCTGAGATGAGAATAAAACTAATCCCAGCAGAAATAAGGAAGATTAAAATACAGTGTGGAGTATTTTAAAAGATGTGGGATTTATTTTGCATAATTACTTAAAAATCACATGTAGATCTGAAGAGTTACACAGAAAAGAAATAAATGTGATCTGTTTCCATATGAAGAAGACGCAGAATGTTTTCTTAAAATGCCTCTACTTACATAAATGGTAAATTCAACTGATAAGGGTAGATGGGTCAGCTTAACAACAAAATTTATTGATGCTCTTTTGTAGGGTGATAGGAGGAGGGTCACTACATTAAATTTAAAATGGCAACTTTCAACTTATCTCCATTTTTTAATAAAATCCATTTAAAGATTTTTGAATGTTTCAAGTAGCTTATTTATATATTTTCACCCTTGTATTCAAGAGATGTCAGGTTTGGAGTCTTGTTTTACCCTATTGTAAACAATACAGTAAAAAAAAAATTCAGTAAAATTTTTACGTTTTGTTTGAGAATATAACAAACATCTAAAAATGTAACAAAGATCTAAAAATCTTTATGAAATTGTAGGAGTAGGGGTCACACAGGGAATGAAGGATTAACAATTAGGCAGCTTACAGATTTTGTTTTACAAATGTTGAATAAATTTTTATTTTCTTTTTAAGTAAGTTTTTTTATTTATAAATACACATTAGATCTATTTATTTTTATATTTTCAGGTTTTATATAACAAATTCTGTTAGGTTATGTTATATTATATAAAATTATTAAAAAAACATGAAACTCGTAAAATATTTTTATAAATATTATGTCAGGCAGGCATTCTCGTACTAAATTTAAATTACTGGTGCATGCGATACCTCCATGTCTCACGGAAGGCGAGGCACCAGAAGCGACAGTGTACTGGTGGACACCGAAGATTGCGGAATTCTGCCGAAAATGTCTTCGGCTGAGATGAGCGATGCAACATGCAAGGAATTGCACGGATGTGAACGTTAGGTCAATTGAGCAAAAGGCGCGAAGAAGCGGCTCCGTCGGACCATCAACATAAGCAAGACACGCTGCTGGCGAGAACTAATAGAGACTGTGGACGCTGAGACATGGGGGCAGATTACAAGATAGTAGTACGCTCAGCGACTGCGGATCTCGCAGTGGCTAGCTCCATTATAGGAAGCTAAAGAGGAGCACGTCATTGAAACGTTGTTCACGGCCCACTGCCGTGAACAACGTTCATGGTGCCGAGCGGGACTTGGGCGACTTACCGCTTTTCTCTCTGGAGGGAGTCCTACGGTCGCTGAAGGCCAGAAAAATCCCTGGTTCCAACGACATATACCGTGAGGTCTTCAGCTAGTGGGGCGCTACACATTCCATCTGCTTCTAGACATGTACATTGCATGTCTGGAGGCCGGGGTCTTCAGCGCCAGATGAAAGACCGCTCGTCTTGTGCTGATCCCCAAGGGCAAGGATACTCAGAGTCGCCGTTCTCTTACCGCTCTTTGTGTATGTGCTTGACGAAGTTAAAAACGTATTGGGGAGAAGCTATTAAGGGAGAGACTGATTGCTGCGATGAATCAGGCAGGTGGGTGGCGAACGGAGGAACACAACCATTTTTCGCGCTTGTGGTTCTTCTTGTTACGTTGGACGTGAAAAACGCGTTTAACGGTGGATCAATATGCTTCGGCCTTGAAGCATTCCTTCCGTATGCCTCAATACCTTCTCTGAATGGTGGACACCAACCACCTTATTTACAAGACTGCAGCAGACCGGCATAAAACCACGATTACGTCTGTGGCGGCGCAGAGGAGTCAATCCACGACTCCGACTTTTGGAATGCTGTCTACGACAGCTTGCTGATGTTGGAAATTCCGGAAGAGTTGGACTTAGTTAAGTACGCTGACGACGTTGCGATGCTTATTGCAGAGAGCGACATGGAGCACTCCCAACTGAGGCTCTGCCACGGGATTTATAGGATTAGCCGCTGGCTGGACATACCATGGCTTGGGTCTAGCCCTCTTCAAAACGGAGATCGTGGTTCTGACGAAGAATCGTATTGACCCCATCTTCTATTTGCAGGTTGGGAATGAAGTTGTTGAGACTAAGCCGGCCGCGAAGGACGGTTGACCGGAAACTCAGTTTTGTTGAGGAGCTACGGAGAGCCATAAACGCTCTCGGCCGGCTCATGGCGAATGTCAGCGGTGCGAAGGCCAGCAGACACGGTGCATTCCATCCCATTATTCGGAGCAGAAGTGTGGGCCCAGGCGTTTAGATTTGAGAGAAACCGGAAGCGGTTCGTGCAGGTGCAACGAACTGCTGCCTTGTGAATCGCTTCCGTGTATCGGATATCGGATGGCTTCTAAACCTGGCGTTCTGGTGGTCACCGGCGTTATAAGCATTGCCCTTTTGGCAAGGGAGCGCCAGACGAGCTACAGGAGGTGAAGACCGGGAGACCATTACCGGGGAGGAACGTTCTCGCACTTTCCTCGCTTGCCAAGCGACCTGGGATCGCGAGACGAGAGGATGATGGGCCGCAAGGCTTATCCCTTTTGTCACACTAAAGACAAGTCGTCGGTATGAAGAGGTGGAGTACTACGTGACCCAGTTTTTAACGGATTACAGGTATTTCTGCGCTTATATCATACCATAAAGAAAACGCCGTCCTCCAACTCTCTCTTGCCCCTGTGTACGAGATGACGCCGAGCACACTTTTTCCAAATGTGCTCGCTGGGCGGCGTATCGAGGGACGACTAGGGTCGAATCTCGGAGCACTGCTCCCACAATATGATTGCGACGATGCTCGGAAATCTGAGCAACTAGGAAAGTGTGGCCCGATTTGTAGGCCAAGAAAGGCGACGTGAATAGTTGAGCAAGATTAAAACTAGGTAGCGTTCTCAGGCCAGGATAGGAGAACTCGGCCTATAGTAATGTCTAAAACGGTTTCGAGTCTAGTCCTGGTAGAAAGTCTACTAATGACGGTTTGGTAAGATCACCAGTGGGTGCCTGGCACTCTATGTGTAAATGCATTTCCAGTTCCCTCCCCTTCCCAAAAATATTATAATGTATAATAAAGTATGCAGGAGAAAAAAAAATCGGTGCACTCCAAAAAAATGAAGGAAATATTACAAAGAAATGAAACTGGGATGGTCTGTAGTAGGCTGATTCTAATTAAAAAAAATTGTTTGTGTTCGTGTTTATGCAAGATAAAAAATATAAGTTAACAAAAACAACATCGGGACTTGATCTGAGATTTGACTAAATAAGTTACTTGAACCCGTCAAAAATCTTTAAAAGTCTGATTAAAAGAGACTTGAGCACACCTTTGTATAGGAATTGATTGTCCTTTCACACCACCTACTTTAATCAATCCTTCTTAAACATTTTTTTGTCTCATTGTAGGTTTGACTTGAGAACACTGTTTTCAGCCCTATTGGTCATAGTATTAGATATTTTTATTTTTAAATGGTTAGGTATGGTATAGATCTAGATCATTTTCATAACTGATATTTGCGTTGAGTATGGCGGGCGACGCTAAGAGAGCAGCAGGGATCAGAATTTACCTTAGAACAATTGCTCTAAGGTGAGAAGTAAACTTTTCACACCATTTTCAATTATATTGAATATTATATTAATATGTACTAATAACTATAATAATAACAATTAATATTATATTAGGTTAAATGTTTTATTCGTATTCAATTATACTGTGTAAAACAAAACACACCCCTCAAAATGTTTTTATTGTATCTATATTAAAAATTATGTTTTTATTTTTTTAAGTATTAATTTAAATAAACTAATTCCTAATAACTTTACGATGATTTAGATTGGTGTATAAAGTCAATGCCAATTTTTCAATTGTTATAAAGTTATCATTGATACTAATGGCATTGGTTCGTAAATTCGACTACGGCTGGTGTATAAAAGGAACTAACCAACAAACAGTCAACTGGTCATTATTTTCTTACTTAGGAAAACGTTACTTTTGCTTTAGGATATGGATAAGGTTGTGAAAACGTTTAGAACAGTTGCACTAGTGCCAACCATTTCTGAAGGAAAAATTCTTAAAAGTGGAACTGAAAAATTAAACCGGATTACCATACATTCTTTATGGAGTGAAAGATGTTTAGAACGTGGTAAAAGTGTAAAAATTCAGAAAACATATTTAGTTGATATGTCTAATAAAGATGTCATCACTTTAATGCCTACAGATTCCTCTTCTGAGTAAGTGATTTTTTTTTTCTTATATGCCTTGTCTTTAATATTTTTTTATAATTTCCTTTCAGCTTCTTTCAGTCCGTTTTATCATCTGTAAATCGACTGTTACTTTTTTTTGTCTTCAGTCATTTTACTGGTTTGATGCAGCCCTCCAAGATTCCCTATCTAGTACCAGTCATTTCATTTCGGTATACATCCTACATCCCTAACAATTTGTTTTACATATTCCAACCGTTGCCTGCCTGCACAATTTTTCCCATCTTCCTGCCCTTCCAATATGAAAGCGACTATTCCAGGATGCCATAATATGTGGCCTATAAGTCTGTCTATTTTTTTAACTCTATTTTTCCAATGCGTCTTTTTTCATCGATTTGCCGCAAAACCTCTTCATTTGTAACTTAATCCACCCATCTGATTTTTAACATTCTCCTATAATACCACATTTCAAAAGTTTATAATCTTTTCTTCTCAGGTACTCCGATCGTCCAAGTTTCACTTCCATATAAAGCTACGCTCCAAACATATACTT
>JAAAKQ030455089.1:4308-24316 GCA_010016005.3 Zanna intricata | reverse complement strand
CAATAGGATATCACGATAACACTTATAAACCATCCGATGAGCCCAAACAGGCGCAGTATACAACACTATTCCCTCGCATACACCTTTATACAAAATCCGAAATGCCCTAAATTTCAGCACCTAATGGGGGTGGATAACGTGCCTAATGCCATAAAATGCATCTAGCGCCTCCTTAGCCACATATCGAAGATGATTCCCAAAGCGTAAATGCTCATCTAGGATCATCCCCAGGTATTTCTAAACAGTAACATACCGCACAGGATGGCCTGCCATGGACACGAGCTCGACGTGTCTCAGACAACCGACCCTTTAACGACATCATTGTGGTAACCTGCCTCACATGACTAATCCAGTAATTCACTTGCTAAATGTCTTTTTTCTGGGCTAATAATATTCAAGGTGTATCTTTCTTTCCATAAAAGCAACAGCAACAAAATTTTATGTTAATTTATTTGTTCATGATTACATATAAGCAGAGTTTTATTATAATTTATGTACTACCATGAGACAGACTGTTTTTTTTTCTGCAGTGGTCATAAGTGGGGATCTAGAGAGTGCTCAGAATAAAAAAAAGATATGCTGGAAACATTTATTGAAATGTATTTTGGACACATTTTAGCTTTACAGTTTTTACTAAATGTTATGGATCATCAGCTGTAGACTTATATGGTAGAATGTATGGCAATATAACTCTTTTCATAATGTAGCTTTGCATTAATCACTACTTCTTTTTGATATTTTAAAATATTTGATAAATTTTAAATAGTTTTAAATAGATGATTGTTCATTCACTTTTACTACTAAAGTAGAAATTATAAAAAATAACCTGACATTTTTCAGCTAAAAAACTGTGACCTGTTTTTTACGATAGTAATTATAGATGAGGATGAACAAAGTTACTCTATGTGTGGTTTATTAAGAAATAGTTCAACTTCTAACAATATTTTCATCTTCATCATGTAGTTTCTTCCTTATATAGGCAATATAGTTTATACACAAGTTTGATTTGCATTGGTATTTAATAAAACAGTAAATTTATGTGTAAAATTACACTTTTTACAAAAGAAATTTATGTGGCATAATATGTGAAATTAAAAACTTAATTTTAAAAAGAAAAATTCTAATAGATCAGATTATTATCTAATATGCCAACAATATTTTGTTGACATTATTTTCAATGAACAAAATATTGAATTGTTCATTTTTGGGATCTTCATCAAATAAGTAATCAAAAAAGTGGATGCCTTAAGAACAATAAATTTCACAGTGCTAAATCTCCTTGTGTCAAAATAGAATTGAAAAAATCTTTTAAAAAATTAGCAAAATTTCAGGAAAAAGTGAGAAACATTCCTCCCCTATTACCTAACAAGGTAAATGCAATTCTGGATATCTCATTAGCAAAATGATGTCCTTAAAAATTTTATAAAAAGAGAGAAAATATCATGATTTATTGTCAAACTATATACTTATAGTTTGACAATAAATCAGTAAATGATTTAACGATCTAAGAGTTAAGATCGTTAAAAATTAAGAAGAAAAATGATTGTCTGCAATAAATTTTACCTTTTTGAATCTGGCAATCAATAAGAGAATGCTCTTTTCCAGTACAAGTTACTTTATCTGCAGCAATTGATTTTAAGGCGATAATGTCACCTTCAGAAGGTCGGCCTTGCCATGTTAGTTCAGCACCCCTATGAAAAGCAAAATTAATTATTTTATAATGGTTTGAACACAAAAAAGTATCATGTTATGTAACAATTTGCAAATTACAACATTAAATTCAATCTCTTCATGAATATGACTTTTCTTAGATACCAGTTAAATTGTTACACATATGTACTGTTAAATATACACCATCTAATATTGGTGTCATGTTATTTGTGATAGATGTTGTAAAACTAACTGTTATAAAACTACAACTTTACTAGTACAAATTATATTTATTAATAAATCAATCAAATGGAATAATTACACAAAATTCACCAATTTAGAGAAATGTCAACTTGAGTTTTTTGTAATTTACATGTGTTACTACTACTGAATTAATAATGTAAGAAAGTGCAATTAAAGATGTCACTGATATTATTCTCAGGACTAAAAGAAATCTTTCTACTAGGTATTAAGAAAGATTGAATTCTCTTCAATCCCTTTATTCTTTGATTCATTTATCAATAATAATAATAATAATATCATATTCATAATCAATAATATAATAATAATTATTATTATTATTGTTATTTATAATATTCATTATCAATAATAATTTATAGTATATATATTTATAGTATATATATATATATATAAATAATCCCCCCCCCTGTAATGGTACACTGCAATCTGTCCAACTTGTGAACAGTAAACAACCTCATTATCCAATGAAGTAAGTATGATTTATATAACACAGCTGATTTGCGACAACAAAATTATCTCTAGACCTAGCCTGTAGGTTTAAATACCTTAATATTTAAATGAGGTGTGTCCCAAAAGAATCCGACCTACTTTGAATTCTCTGCACAGACATTATTATTTGATTTGTCATCCTTCAAAGTAATCTCCATTTAACTGTACGAAACGCTCTATCTGTCTTTCCACTTTCTGAAACAGTTATGGAATTCAGGTTTTGGAATGGTCTTAAGTGCTCTCGTCACATTCTTTTGAATAGTCTCTGTGTTGACGAAGCGGTGCTCTTTGAATGAATTTTCAGTTTTTGAAACAGCCAAAAGTCGCAGGAGGCAATGTCGGGCTGTACGAAGGCTAACGAAGTTGCCTAATATGGTGTTTTGTCAATAACTGTTGCACAACGTTTGATGAATGCGCTGACGCATTTTTGTGATGAATTACTGCTCCCCAAAAAATGCGGCCGTTTTCTTGTCACTGCGTCACGCAATCTTCTCAGAACTTGACGGTAAAATTGTTTATCTGACCTGATGGAGCGTATTCATGATGCGCAACGGATTCATAATCGAAGAAAACAATCAACATTGCCTTGACATTCCTCCGAATTTGACGTGCGTTTTTCGGTCTTGGCTTGGATGGAAGCTTCCAGTGTGAAGACTGTCGTTTTGTTTCGGGATCATAACCGTAAACCCACGTCACCCTTTTAAGCGCATTTTCATCATGATATTCTGAGCGACATCGAAGCGAAGATTTTTCTGCACCACCGAGAGCAATTTTGGAATAAACTTTGAACAAAAAATGCGCGTCATTTCCAAATTATCGGTTAGAATTTCCAAACATTTGTTTTCGAATTTCAAGATCACTTCCTAGTTCGCGCTAGTCAAACGACGATCTTTTTCAACCCCAAGTCGCAGACTCTCGCCATTTTTTATTAGGCCATTTTTAAACCGCTTATACCACTATTTTATTTGTGTTTTGCCCATTCACTCGTTTCCAAAGGCCTTCTGCATAATTTCAATAGTTTCTAGACAACTTTTTTTCAAGTTTGAAGCAAAATTTAAGGACATTCGTTGGTGTGATCTCTCCGTCATTTTCAGCGATTACAAAATCCGACGAACATCAACAAAGCACTCTAAACAAAGCGCACTGTGCACGTACTAATACGTTCTGTTGATAACTGCGACATCTGGCTAATTCGGTAGAAGTTAATGTACCTCACAGAGTTCGCTTCGAATGTTGGCATGGATATCTGAAAGTAGATCAGATTTTTTTTGGACACTTCTCGTATGTATAATTAAACATGTTGCTCAGTGTTTTAAATTTAAAACTGCTAACAAAAATCACCTATGAATACAGCAAAATAGCAAGCTTAATATAAACTTCCTAATTACAAATTGATAACAGTAAAAAATTTTTTTAATCATACCTACGTATACATTTTTTTAAAAAGTGTTAGCACAAATTATTTTTAAATAAATAATAGTTACGTTTTTATTTTATGCACTCTTGTTTTATTGTAAATGGTGCTGAAGTTGAATTTATTTCAATAAATAAATTATATTGTTTTATTTTATTTTCATATTTGAGTTTATTTTTGCTGGTAATCTTCTGAATTGACTGGGTGTTCTTGATTTTGTTTTGCTTTAGGTTAACTTAAATAACGCCATGTATGGCATTATGACATTCTGCAAGAAAGCCATCATTGTTCATTACTGATTATGATGTAGAAAAAATATTTGTTTCTTTCTATTTTTTTTTTGTGAATCCAATAATGCACATACAGAATAATAAATGCTTTTGATGTTCTGTCTATCATTCAACAAATCTAGGATTTAACACCTATTTTATGGAGGTCTACAATTCTGTTCATCTTCTATGTCCAATATCCAGAAATTCTGTGAATAGAATATTTTTCATGAATTTCTTGACTTTTTTTTTTTGAAATTTAGCATTCGTTTGCTTGCAACAAACTCATCTATCTCCCATTACTATTATTTTTTTTGAATAATATTTATGCAGCATTAATTTAACTTACAATGGTTCTGACTTACCTTTTTTCACTATTTAATGTAGGTCCATAATTTGACAGAATTTAATCCTTTTGGTCTAAAAATCTGAATCAGAGGTTGGATTGTATATTAAGCTAATCATATCATTCATAGTTATGGTAAACAACTCACTGGATTGGTCTAGTGGTACACTTGTCATTTGCTAATCAGCTAATTTTGAAGTTGAGAATTCTAAGGTTCGAATCTAGCAAGACAGTTATTTTTATATGGATTTGATTACTAGATTGTGGATACCAGTCTTCTATGGTGATTGGATTTCAATTAACCACACATCTCAGGAGTGGTCAACTTAAGACTGTACAAGACTACACTTCATTAACATTCATAATATTATCGTCATTCATCCCTGAAGTAATATCTCACGGTGGTTCCAAAGACTAAACAGAAAAAAAAGGAAAAAAAAGAAAAACGTCATGGAAAAGCTAAGAATAACCAATGCTAAATAGCTGATAACTTATGTATAAACCATGATCCAATGTGTATAAATCATCTGATTTATTGTGTTCAGTAATGTTTTATTAGTCGCCATTCTTTACTTCTGACAAAATTAGTTAATTAATTAGTGTTTGTATATTTTTTACAAAAGTATTATATAAAAGATTATAACCAAATAAACTAATGAATGAAATTTACCTCTCATAACCAAGCTGTTTACACACAACATTAGCTTCTTGAATAGACCAGCTATTTTCTTTATCACAAACAATACCCCAGCCTGGTGAAGTAGTTTGTAATTCTAAGAATCCTTCATGCGGCTTTGTACCTCCCCTAAGTCTAACATACTGTCGGCTAACAGGAGCTTTTGTAATTGGCACACTTCCAATGTATGAGAGAGATGTAAGTTTTGTCTTCACTGATTCCAGTGACTCATCTTCTCCTATTCCTTCTTCTTCAAGAGAAGCAGGAGTAGTTGTTGTAGTCGTAATATTGGTAACTATATAATGTCCTGGTAAATGAGGATGCCTGAAATTTGGACTCGTTGATTTTGTGTCTCCTGAATGATTGTAAACTGGTTGTAATGATTTTGTATCCTCTACATCTGAATCATCAGGTAAATATCTATTTTGAAATGATTTTTCTTGCCTAGTTAAATCTATGTTTTCTACAAAAGAGTCTGGACCAACAGTTGAACTACTGGTACCTGGAAGAGATAGAAAGCATAAGATAAAATAGAGATAAATAATACTTAATAATTTTCTCTATATATTAATTCATGCAAATTGAAAACCTAAACAAAAATTCAATTTTTTTTTTGGTTTTTGTCCAATTATTCTTATTGAAACATTTTAATCCTTGATGTTGGTTCTCTTTAACTTATTGCTGAGCTACTACTTGGTGTTAATGCTATACTATTTGACTAATATTGACAGATAATTATTTCAGTGATAGGAAATTATACTTTTTAATATCAATATCGCTCTGTGTAGCTGAAAGAAGTTTTTTACTTGGTTGGCTGAAATTTTCATGAGTTAAAAAAAAATAAATATAGTTTAATTAATGGTGTAAAACTTGAATGGAATTTAAAACTGTTATAACTATTGGAAAATTCTAAGCACATGCTATTAAAATCCAATTCAAATAAAAACTAACAATGATTAGTTGTGGGTAGGGAGAGTGATGGAACTGAGGAGCAGCAAAAAATAAGTTTGTTAACAACACTCTATTATGCAGAGTGATTCATACAAAACTCATTATTTTCTTAATTAATTCATTAGAACAGCTGTTCATTTGGAAATGTTTCATTTATATACCAAAGTGGCAGACATACAACTACTTGTTCTTTGTTGATTACAGCCATTTTTTTTTATCATCATTTCAGAACAACCATCATTGTGAATTAAGATGCAATATATTAGATTAATGTTTGTTCATTGTGAAAGATTATTGGAAAACAAATTTTGGCTTAGCCCAGAGGACATTCTAGATGGAGTTTAGTGTTAGGCCATCAAGAGTACAATACTGGTATTGGTTTCAAAGCTGAAAACAACTGTTAAACCTCTCAGTGAAACAGGAAAATATAGTCCATCTAAATTGCTACAGGTTATTGGGGATATTTAGTTGAGACTACTGTGGTCATTCGGCATGTCAATAAATATCTCAGGATAACAGACTCATTCTCAATGTGTCAAAATGCTGCAAAAAGCGTTAAGATAAGGTTATATACAATGATGGCTGCTCATAACTTTGACAACTTTTTTTTGGATTATCAACATAATATGTATTTTTGTTTGGACTAATATATAATGTTTTTGTTAAATTTAGTGTATGTGTAAATCTTATATAAACTACATGTTCTGAATTTATGACTTCTATGAGCTGCGTTAAGAGTTTGCCTGATGTCTTAAATATCTTTCTACGTGTACCAAATTTTTTACGAAGTGATTTGCAAAGGTTAATTCAGTTTTTTACTAGCATGTCAAATGTGTTTTGTTTATGATCTGATTATAAAATTTTAATTGGTTTTTTTTAAATACAATCATGTTTATTTATGACATCAATAAATTTAATGTAGAAAGAAAATTCTAGAGAAAGAACTTGTTTTAAAAATGGATGGTATTAACAGAACAATGTCATCTCTGAAGAAGAAACTGAATAATTAACTCCAAAATGACTTCTGGAAGAACAGTTTACTAACAATCTGAAAGTGAGTATTTATAATTTGGATTGCTTACTTGGGAATTCTGATGCTTTATGTAAAAAAATACTGTAGGCACTATGTCTAATCAGTCTCTAGTAGTTTTGCCTTTTCTAGAGTAATAAAAATATATAATTTTTTGTGAAATGCTCCTGTGCATTATATAAAACTTTTCATTAAGCAAAACTTTTCTGAAATTATCCTCCAGGATCAACTTTAGTCGAACTCTTGTATTTGTTTCTGATATAAATGCACGTGTGTTGCCTGGTTTTAGTTTCTTGATTCTTTCTTATTCTGTATTTTTCTGTATTGAGTATTCTGTATTGTTTGTTTATAAGATATCTACAATTATTTTGAACAGTAACTGAGTGAATTTATCAAATCAACTTTTGTGTCAAGATTTTTTAAGAAAAAATCTTTACAAAGAAATTTTCCTGAATTTTTTTTTCAGAAAACATTACTTGGCACATTTTATTTAGTTCATTATTAATAAACCTTATTACTATTAATTTTACTCATGTAAAAATTAGTGGGTAATTACTCGCTAACAATTATTAAAAAAAAAAAAAAAAAACAACCAGCAGTGCGGTCAAGCAGTAGAATTGCTGCTAGGACCGCATACTAAAATGTTTTTCTCACTAATTAGGACAAATACTATTAACAGTAATTATATCTTCATTAATGATGAATTATAATATTATAATCTCTAATTGTATTAGAGATTGAATTATACTGTAATATCAAAAAAAAAATCTTGTGGAAGTATATTTCCTAGCATTTAGAAATTGAGTTGTAGTTCTTATTATATTATAAAGTAAAAACGTTATTTTTTTGTTGTTGAATTAATTTGATGTTTATATGTAACTAACAATGATGGAGTTATGTAACGGTTTCAGAAAACAAATTTAATTAAAAAATGTAATATATAATTTGATGAACTTTGTCAAGAATATGATAAATACAATACATTTATGAGTAATGATGAATAAAATTTACTCACTTATTATCCAGGTAGGCCAATTCTGTGTTTCTTGTCTTGTTTGGTCCTCTCTTCCATCTTGGTGATCATTGTCTTCATTATCATTCTTATTGTGATCACCGCTGAAACCTCTTTGAGTACAGTCTACTGCAGAAGGCCAATCACATGTTGAAATAGCTGAATTAAACACTGTTCCTGGTCCACAATTTTGAATAAATGTTCTTCCATGGTCACAATTTAAAAATTTTTCACAGAATTCAGGATGGGGTAATAGTCCACTAAATCCAGGTGGGCACTTAATAACTTTATGATTATTTACATTTGTGGGTTTATTAAACAGATCAGGGTTTTGAGGAGGATATCCATTGGGATTTTGTTCTTGTGAAGGATTTGCAAACTGATTGTAATAGGGAGGAGTATTACTGTTATCACCAACTTGTCTAGGATTCTGATTTGTAGTGACTTGAAAATTATTTTGATTATATGTTTGTGGATTACTTGAAGATGAACTATAGTTAGGGTAGTATTGATTAATGAAAGGGTGTCCTTTATTAGGATTTTGCCCGAGTGGAGGATTTACAAAGTGATTATAATTGGGAGTATTTGTGTTGGCAAAGACCTGTGTAGGATTTTTGTTAGTAGAAGGTTCTTGAAAATATTTATGTTCATTATATACTGGTGGACTGTTTGAAGGTGGGTTGTAATTAGGATAATGCTGATTAATAGGGTTGTAAGAGTTCACTCCTCTAAAATTATTATTTGGATTTTGAACATAAGTTAAATTTATTTGTTGTTTTGGAGGAAAATGGTTACTCATGGAATAGGGGTTGTAACTGCTTTGAACATATGGTATATTAGGTGATGATTGATCAGTAGGATTTATGTTAGTATGGGAATGGACATTTGTATTACTTGGTAGTTGTTGATTTGGCTGATAAACTGGTTCAAAATTAGTGTTTACAGGAATGTGAGGATCAGCTGGCTGAAACAAAGAAGGTAAAGTATGATTGTAACCCGAAAAAGAATTTACATTTGATTCAGAAACATATGGCCTGTTAATAGGTGTGTGTACCTGAGAATTAAATCCCTGTAGATCAGTTTTATTGAAGCAAACTACTTTCTTAAGATTATTTTGTAAGGAAATTGTTTGATGCTGAGGATTTTGTCTGTTCTGGAATTGGTTAACTGGATTGTTGTAACTGTTTTGAGGATCTTGGTAATGATTGTTAGCATTCTGAGGAAGGTGTTGATAACTTTGAGGTTGATCCTGATGATGGTAATGATGTTGATATTGGTGTTGATGGTGGGAATTATGATGAATTGGAGGATTGAAATCAGTTTGATTATTATCATGAACATTTTGATTATTAGTGTTTGTTTGATAAGGAGTAGGAAAAGGATTATTAATTAATTGTGGATTTTCTTGATGAACTTCCATACAAATAATATCTTGTAAATCTTGTATAGAAAAATTTGGAGGTGGTTGAACAACTGAAGATTGAGGATGAACTGGATTGTTCTGATTGATACCACCATTAAATGGAGGTTGCACACCAGCATGATTAGGACTATAAGGAGTCCTTGAATCAGTAGTTTGTCCCTTATATTGTTCAAAATACTGCCTTGGTTTGTCTGATCTTTTTATATTTCCTGATATACCACTCTGATACCCATCTGCCAGAAATGAAAACTTTGTATAATTAAGCAATTACAAATAAAAAATAAATATTATATTTTCTTCTAAGCATAAAGTAAATATATTAAAAGTATTCATATAAATATAATTATAAGTTTACACAAATGTTTACAGTAAATAATTTTGTTGTATTACAGTTTATAAGAAATTATAAATTAAAAAAAAAAAAATAAATAAAAAAATAGATAAAATGGCACTGTCGAAAATTTTGGAATTAGTGCTACAGAATTTAATAATAAGCAAATGTTTCACTGGTATACAAAATTTGATTTATTTTTGTCGCAGAAGTGAAAACGGGTCAATCTAATAGTGTGTTTATGCGCTGAATTCAAATATGGTTTTAAAGTTAGTCTAGCAGGTAAGAATTTTTAGAGACTATTATTCTAACATCTCTCTTTAGGGTCCAACAATAGCCAGCTAGAATGCTTGGATCTCGCCTACCCCGATTTGAAATTTGCTTTTCCATACCTGAAAAATCCTGATGGAAATGTTCACCATTTTCATCGCTGACTGCTCCTAGATTTGATAGGAAGAAATCCAAATGCAAGCCCAAGAATGAATCTTCAGTGACATGATGTATCCCAAGATTTTATAAGATCATTCACTATTTCTTTAAAATTTTGGATTTATGATTTCCTAGGAAGTTCTGACAAATGCTCTTAAAAGACTTCCAAGCAGCTTTCTCCACCTCATTTAACATACTTATCATCTTAAATAAATCTTTAATTTGAGGTCCTACAAAGATTCCTTCTTTGAGTTTTGCTTCACAGATCTCTGGAAACTTATTTTTTAAGTAAGCAAATCCAAGCCCACTTTGATCCATTGCTTTCATGAAGTTTTTTATAAACCCCAGGTTTATGTTAAACTTTATAAGGTAAATAAACTTTTTTTGATAGAAGTGGTGCATTAATTAATGCTATTTGGTTTGGTCACTCTTTCTGTATGTAATGATTTTTTTCAGTCTCTGGTGTCCCACTTGCAAAAAAAAACAACAACAGCATTTGGTGAAACTAGGTTGAATACCTAGCAACAGAATAATTATTTTCAAGTCATCACAGATATTCCACTGAAATTCTTCACAGTTTATTTTATCTAGCAGAAGTTTCATGTTCACGTAAGTTTTTCAGACCAATTGTGTAAGCTAGTGGCACTGATGGAAACTCATTCCCAATGTGCAGAAGCACGGCTTTCAGACTAGCTTTAGACAGATCAGTAAACGCCAGTCTTCTGTTTTTTACTCATGATCAAATGATTCCATTACAGACAAAACATTATTACTAAAAACAAGTCCATCTTTAAATACAAGAAATTCTTGAAATCATTATGCCTATTTCTAAAAACACATGCTTTTGTTTTGTGGAAGAGGAGGTTTCAACCTTTTAATCAAAAGTTCTGCCTCCTTTTTTGATGAATTCAGATCTTATACAATGATCCCAAGGTCATTGAGGTCCCCTTGTGTTAGTAAATGTGGTTCACAAGATGAACACGAAACTTCATAGTTTTCGATGTTATCCATGTTAAATCTTTGTGTTGTTGATCATCGCTAAGTATGATATTTTCTGGTGGTTTAGGCACCCAGGCAGTTCTTTGCTATGCCGGCCTCCATGGTGTGAGTGATAGCGTCTTGCCTTTCATCTGGAGGTCCCGGTCAGGCATAGCATTTTTCACACATGCTGTAATTCACTCATCTCATCCTCTGAAGATATACCTTAAGGTGGTTCAGGAGGTAAAAAAAAAAAAGAAAAAAAAAGTTCTTTGCTATGAGCCACAGGTGTTATGGCAAATGGTAATGGTAAATTAGTGTATGAAATACTGTGCTATGATTTTGAGTTAATAAAAACAATACTACGTTTTCATTTTACACTTTTCAATATACACCGCTGTCCAACGGAAAAGGTGACTGACTTAATCTTTGTGTAATTAGCAGCATCATCTCTGAATGAATAAGTTTGTTGTGTAATTACATATTTGAGTTTTTTACCACAAAAATGTCAAGGCACTAGCATCTCTTGTTTAGTTTTAATGACATAACATGTGACATTACTTTTAGAGTATTAGTTGAAAAAACAAAAATGGACCAACATGCTTAAATTTTGTTATAAGTTAGGTAAAACTGCTATAGAAACTTTTGAAATGATTCAGATTGTTTATAGTAGTCAGCCACTGAGCCATAAAAACATTTTCAAGCAGTTTGCAAGATTTTCTGATGGAAGAAAGAGCGCTGAAGATGATTCATGATCAGGTCCATCAATAACAGTTCGAACTGAAAAAAATACTCAATAGTGGCTGAAATTCTTCAAAATGATTATTGTGTGTCTGCGAGACGCATTGAAGAGCTCACTGGTGTTCTGAAATCCACTATCCATTTTATTTATTAAAAAAAATTTAGGAAAATGAAAGGTCTGTATTCGCTTTGTACTGCACACACTGACTGTCAATCAAAATGATTACAGAGTGGAGCACTGCAAAGATATGAAAAGAACAGCCAATATGGATCCAGACTTCATGCCAAGAATTGTAAGTGGTGATAAAACATTGTGCTTTCAATATGAGCCATTCATCAGAGCCCAAAATGGAAGAGTCCAGAAGAACCCAAACTGAAGAAAGTGTGAATTCAGAAAAGCTGAATCAGGATTTTGCTCCCCGTTTTCTTTGATTCCAAAGGCATTATCAAGAATCTGTACCAGAATTCAAGAATTTGTACCAGATGACGACACAGTGAACAGCAACTATTATTTATGGGCTAGGATTCTTCATGATCAACCCAAATACTGGGAACAAGGTGCATGGTCTTTGTTGCAAGACAAGTGAAAGATTGTACACAATGTTTTAGTTAAAAAAAAGAATTGTGGGGCTTGATCATCCCCCATGGAGCCAAATCAGGTAATTTGGCTCCATGTGACTTCTGGATATTCCAAAAACTAAAATTGGCAATGAAATGAAGGTGTTTCAACACAATTTCAGGTATCCAGAAGCTTTAACCATGGTTTTGAAGGCAATTCCTATGAATGAGTATCAGAATTGCTTTGAACAACTTTATAATCATTTCCAGCATTGCATTGACTCACAAGGAATCTATTTTTAATAAAAAATAATGAAACCTAAAAATAAATCACATCTTGTATTTTATTTTTCATTTGTCACCTTTCCCATTGGACAGACAGTTATTATCTTGAATTTTAGTGAAAAATACTTTGATATAAGAATATCAGGGTACATATATATTTGTGTAGTCTGATACGAGTACCACCTTGCTATTACCTAATCTATATTCAATGCTAGTTAACAGTGACAAAAGCCACTATCAAACTGAAGTAATAAAAAAGAATGGTTAAAATCAATCTATTTTGCTAAACAGATAAGGCTCATACATAAAGAATTATAAATTATAAAATCATTATAGAATTATATAAAATTATAAAAAGTTATAAAATAAAAACCTTTAGTTTTGTTAAAAATTTAATCTACTGCTAAGGTGATAGATTGTGTTTATTTATATCAGGTAATAAAAATGCCAAAATGACTGAACTCAACTGATAAATCTAAATAAAAAAAGTTAATTAATTTTAGTAAAATGAAAAAAAATTGTTTCTTTAATTAGATTTTGAAACATGTTTACAGTAACTGAACTGATTTTATTTATTTATCATCACAAAAAAAAAATCATTGCATTATTAATTAATTATTTTTTTGAATCAATGAATGAGTAAGAAATTCTTAGGTATTTAGGAATGAATTCAAAAAGATGTAGTACAAGATGTAACATTTTTCTTATTGCATTATTTCACAAATATTATCACTTATTTACAATATAACATTATTATTTAAGTTTTCTTTCTTTTATTTTGTAGATTTATGAGTTTTTTATTAGGTGCTCTGGCACATAAGATGTATTTTACTTTCCTGTCTAACAAGAAAGTAATAGTAATAAAATAGTAAAAGAAAGTTAATAGTATTAGTGTAGATAGCGCTATAGCTCTAGAACGGAAAGTATTGTAATTTGTTCAATTTGGGCATATGTGATTATTGCCGTATCTTTACGTTTTGACACCCAAGGAAGCCAAAAATTTGATGGACATTTTCTAGATATTTGTATGTATGTGTGTATGTTCGGTGTTGCCATCTAAATTACCTTATTTCTCCAAGACTACAGGACCGATTTTGACTAAACTTGGTTACATTATTCCATTAAATGGAACACTGATCCTATTAAATATTCACATTAAAAGGTCAAGGGGGTGAGCTGCAGTGCAAGGTCATCTTCAGTATCTTGAGATTTTGTATAATTAAAGTCATTTTTTTCTTAAGAACATTTGTTAATGGTTAAAAAATAACAATATTTGCAAAAAAAAAAAATAATTTTTGTAAAATCGCACTCACACCAGAACATTCATCTGCTATGTTGTGATGTCACAGGTGAGCAGTAGAATTAAATAAATGAATAATATTTAAAGTGTAAAAGAGTAACTTGGTCTGGCAGGGTCTCAAACCCGATCCGGTTGATTCGGTACCTGGTGTGTTAAGTTTTGTGGCTACACCAGCTGCTGATGTTCAAGCAAAATTTGTTCTATGTAAGTTG
This sequence comes from Zanna intricata, assembly GCA_010016005.3. Classification (NCBI taxonomy): domain Eukaryota; kingdom Metazoa; phylum Arthropoda; class Insecta; order Hemiptera; family Fulgoridae; genus Zanna; species Zanna intricata. Next base: position 9,961 of record JAAAKQ030455089.1, on the reverse strand, counting down.
TGAAATTACATTAGTTTGGTTAGTGCCAACTGTTGCCGATAGTATCTCCACATCTGTGCAAATTAAGTGCAGTATCCACGCGCACTTTAGTTAGAATCATTGAATAAATAAACTAAAAAATATTATTTAAATAAAATGATAAATATTTTAAATTTAGTTGTATGTGTTAAGTTGTGTTAAGTAAGTTGCATAAAAAATAACTCACTCACATGACAGAAAAAGTCCTACAACTGTGTTGTCAGATATTTTAATATATTTCTCTATTCCCTTATGCACAAAGAAAAAATCTTGTTACAAATGATCTGCTTGTTTTTCTTCTGTGGCATTAGTCATATTTTATTTTATACATACCAGTTTTATTACATTTATCATTTAGCTTACTATTGTTAGGTATTAAGTATTTTATAACATAGCTGTTACGTTTAAATGCCATAATATAAAAACTTTATTGCATATATATCTTACTATGTTTTCTGTTGTATTAATGTATTTAAGTTTTAAGAAACTTTTTTGCACCTTCAAAATGTTTTATTAATTTTATTTTCATATTATCTGTTTATAATGAATACAAATTAATTGTAACAATTTTGTTTGCTATTTGTTATATCTACTGTGTTTCTATATTCGGATATATTTTCTCTATGAATTAACTGTGTTGTGTGATATGTTCCTTTTTTATGGGACCATGAGAGTAAATATATATATTACAAATTTGATACTTTTTAATTGCATTCACCATTACAAAGATGATGAAACTGAAAATTGTGAGATAATAAAAAACTGAAAAGTAAGAAGCAGGGGTGGGCTATCTTCTGATAGTCCATACAAAAAAATTAGATCTAAAAGACCAACAGAACATCAATCAACTTCTCTACCAACTGCTCAACAAAAACTTATATTTCTGAAATAAATAACACAAGTACAGTTGACAATGTAATTCATAATAGTACCTGAAAGGTTGGGAGCATTATTGCTGATTACAGGAACTGGACTGTAGTTTCCATTTGATTCTAGACACTTTACTTTATCTGGGAAATCACATTGGAATGTTTCAGGATTGAATAAAGTTCCTGGGGAACAAACTTGCAGAATACCTCGACCTTTCCAGCAGTTATAAAACCGTTTACAGTCTCCAAGGTATGGAAATTGCCCAGTTGCTTTGTTTGGACATGGCTGAAAAAATTAACAGAATTATTTACAATAACAATTAAAGTATGTGCGACACATATGCATTTTTACTTATGCTATATTTATGTAAATTTTATTTTGTGTTAAAAAATATGGTAATTAAAATTTAAAAAAAATATTTTTGATACTTAAGTTTAGGAAAAATTTATTTTATAAACCTTCTGTAATTCAAAACAGATAAATTTGTTTCAAATTTTGAAGTATAAGTTCTACCAATTTGTCATTTCTTACTTCCTTTGTCATCTTACCAGTTGATTTGATGCTCACTGGATGCTTGATGCTTTAATGTAAATAACATATGATTTTTATGAAATCATTAGAATTGTTTATCATAAGATATTTAACAGAAGAACTTAATACATGGAAGTTACCTTTCCCAATTATCTATTGCAACTGCAAGAAATAGGTTCTACATAAATCAAAATTAAATTTATTTTGATATAATTTGGAATGAACAACAATGGAAGCATAGCCCTTATTCTATAGTATTTCTTGAAAAAAAAAAAAAAAAAAAAAAAATTATTTATAATTATGGCTATATCTTGGTATTTTTAAAATAATATTAAAAAGATCTTTTTTTTTATACTTGTTTTTACATTAGGGAATATTTTCCTAAAAATTAATTTTACTGAAATACTTTTCCTTGAATATGAGAGTAGCCAAAATGAAAAGATTTTTTACTTTTCAAAAACACAAAACAATAACCCTCTATTCAACTGTCATTAAGTTTTCCACAAGTATAGAAATAATCAGTTTATTTCATTTATTTAACTATATATCATAAAATTGGAACTAAATATTTTTACAATAGAGTTTAAAATGAACTGCATAGCTTGACTGGCGTAGTTAGGAAAGTTATGCAGTTAATTGTTGGCTTTTTTTTTTAATAAAATAGTTGTATTATCTTACAAAATATCAGAAACAAAATATATCAGTAATAAAATTTTGTAATTTGTTTTACTTTCTTTGGACACAGTCTATCATAATCTAACAGCACATTACTTAGTAAGATATTTTATGAAAAAAACTATGAATTTTGAAGAATGCAAAGTAATCATTTTCTGCATAAAAAGATGAAGGATAACATAGTTGGTAAAATTTATAAAAGGTATTCATGTTATTTTTCTGCAGCTATGATAATTTACATTTACTATGCTAATTTATAAAAAATTGAGGGTAATGAAAGTAATTTTATTTTTAATCAGTCAATTTTCTGATATATCTTCATTTTATATATCTGATATATATTTTATATATCTTCATTTCATTTCTGACATTCTCTATCAAAATAGAAGAAAACTAAAAAAAAGTTACCTTCTTGATGACTTTACAAACTAACTTGTTTATTTCACATTGAATGCATAAGACAATAAATAATAATAATAATCCCATACAGGGTTACTTGTCCCCAATTGGAAGCATCCCAGGTGTCAGATAGGCGAATGACTGGCAGGTATGTTGGGTAGGTAGGAAAAAAAATACCACCTGTGAACCAAACAAGGCAGCACTAGTTTGTATGTTTTAGCCGTCTCAAAATGCATGGTAAACTAAGGTGGCACCAATTATGCTAATATGGGAATGACTGCAAGTTAGTGAGTCATGAATTATGGTCTCAGGAAACCAGAATCAGGACCCTGTTGTAACTGTATGTTCCAGTTACAGTATGCAAGGGTTCTGCTGCAGTGGTCTGATCATTGTACCAAAATGCCACATTTTCAAAAGAACAGAGGGGAATTTTGAGACAGTCAGTCCTTTTTTAATTGAGAAGTCCATCAATGATTGTGCTGGATCTGCCGTTAAAAATATTAGGAAACATCAACTGGTCTGCTCATCAGAACATTGACTGACAGATTTTCAAAGTAAGAAGCTAATAGAACTGAGAAGAATCAGTGACATTGATATTGTAGTGAATCCCCATGACACCTTGAACACCACCAGGGGTGTCATCGTCTGCCAAAATATGTTGACTTGCAGTGAGGAGGAAATTGCTCAAGAATTAGCTTCTTCAGGGGTCATTGTCTGAAAGAGACTCACTATGAAACAAGATAGATAACTTTTTTCCTTTGCACCTCACACTCTGACTTTTAATTATACAGTCCTACAAGAGAGAAAGCTGGGATATACAGGTTAAGCATATGCGCATTCATACCTCCACCAATGCAATGCTTTCAATGTCTATACTTTGGACACACCAATTCAAAATGTTCAGAATTAAGATTCTATGCCAAATCTGTGCATGGTGATGACCCTTGCTTGGAATTGAAGAAGTGCGTCAACTATGAAGTGCAGCACTCATCAATGTACTGCCTAATGTACAAACAGGAAGAAGCAATACAAAAAATAAAATACTTATAGAAAGTTATCTCAAGGCAAAAAGAATCATCATTCAACAATGAAGGCAAATAAATTAAGCTCAGGTGGCTAAAATTACATTCTAAACTGTTCAAATAGTAAAAGAAGTATTGTACCAGCAGTAACGAATTTCACAGAGAAATACTTACTGAAGACCCTAGGCCCCCTAGGCCCCCTAGACCCCTTAGAAATTCTTTCTTTCGCCAAGAAATTGATGAATTTCTCTACTACGACCCATTCGGCCTGGTTTCGCCAATTAGCATGGAGATCTAACGTCGATCTAATAATATAATGCTGACAAATAGTTTCCATGCGCATCAACTCGTACTTGTAGTATTCATATCATATCAACATGATGAACGTCATCCAACTGTCTGCATTGCGGACACATTCCTGAGTCCATCAAGCTGAACCTCTGCAGCCTGTCTCTAAAAGTGCCGTGCCCAAAAAGATTTTGCATCCCATACTTGTTTGGATTTACCCAAGAGGCATCATATGTATAATGTTCGGCCATTGCTTCATCCCATCTGGCCTGCCACAAAGTAAAAACCTTTTTAGGCGTTGAGCCCTCAACGATATATCCTGGTAGCTTTGAATTTTAGCCTATCTGCTCAGATTTGGGTCGAATATGGCGTAATTGCTTCACAATTATAAATACTTATGGCCTTAGAGTTAAGACTCCAATCAGGATTGACCACACGTTGAATAGAAAAGAAGGCACTACAGGTTTTCTTTGTGCAACCTTCTCTGCGACCTATTAAAGGTGTTTCTTAAATTTTATTTTTTCACCTAGAAACTCCCTGAGGTACTTTTGAACCTGAACATATTTCATACGCTGGCCTGTCATCGAAACACGAACTCGTCAACTCGACGCAAAATCCTTTGAGGAGCATCATTGTGGTCTTCTCCAGGCAGAATGACATCTTATGTTGACGACCCCACAGCTCGACTATCCTCCAACCCTGAATGGCTCGGAATTCTTCTTCCCTCCACGAGCATCCTTCGACCAGCAGGAGCCCATCGTCAGCACAAGCCACGATGGGACAGCCGTTGGGCAACCTCGGACGCAGAAGAGACACGAACTCCACCACCCAAAACAAAGGACCCAACACGCTGCCCTGGGGACGATCATGGACAGTGTCCTGCCTAACTCATGGCTGCCCTCGTGGAGCAGTACAGATCGATCAGTAAAATAACTGTGCATGAGCTGCAATTCACTCACAGTGCATTCTCTTCTTTGCAGTTGATAAATGGTCGAGGGCCACCACAGATTAATTAACGCCCCAGAAGTGTCCAGGAAGATTTCTGGGACTTATTACATTTCACTAGTTGTTACCATATTCATCAAATGGAATATGGCATCCTCAGTACCTTTTCCGTGATAAAACCTGTACTGATTCTTCATCAATAAGACCTGCGGGGTTAATCTCCCATTTTTACAAAGGTACAGAACCTTTTCAAAAACCTTAACAATAACCAGTAGTAGCGTCAAAGTCCTATATGACGAACTAACAGAGGAAATTGCCATGAATTGTTTCACCACAAATCCGGGCGTTTTCTTTGGCTTGCAGGAAGTAATCCAGGGTGTTTTCTCTGGTAGTAGTAATACTTCAAGGTAGTAATTCTTGCTGACTCTGATAGTGATTCGATGATTGTCCATAAATATTTTTTTTACTTATTCGACGATGTCATCAGTTGTTGATGTGCTGGGACACTTAGGGTTCATCATCTTCAACATCTTCAAGACCCTCTTGGAAATGTTTGTATCATTTGTAAATATTTTTTTATTTGTAGAAAAATCACCAAAAGCAAAATTAAACATTTCCAATGTAATGCTACATTTTATTCCATTTCTAAAGCAGAATTTAATTGAAATTCTTTGTTCCATTTTTTCCACAAGTTAAAAAACACCAACCATACCAAAACATGTGTAACATTTTCTACAGCCAACAATAAACTAAGCATCTACTATGGCTACTAATGTAAACATATGTTAGGGACAAGTGCAGCAGCACAACAAAAATAAAATTAAACAACTGGACTTAAACAGCCTGGGAAATTTGTGTATTTTACTAAACCTCATGTATGTGTGTGTGTGTGTGTGTGTGTGTGT
>JAAAKQ030454978.1:0-24322 GCA_010016005.3 Zanna intricata | reverse complement strand
AAAACCCAATAAAAAAAACACTATAATCGCAGAGCTAGTATAGCACGTCCTCACGGTACGAGATCCACCACTCGACTAAGGCTATCACAGTTGTGAAGCAACATTGTCACCAAAAGTTGGCCCTTGTAATTCATAAATGCAGCTGATAAATAACATTCTGACAAACCAGCTTTTTGAGGATGTGTCAGGATTTTGTCAGTAATCCTGGTTACATATTTCAAGAATGAAAATCATGCTGAAACCTGAAAAAAATGGAAATTTAATTTTAAACTTATTAGCCACATAATGGCCAATAAGAACTCTTTAATTAAATGTAATGGCCAACACTTTAAATATAATCAATTCCCTAAGAACCTTAAAATTAATCGTGACAGGTTATCTCTTAAAAAGCCATTTCATAACACTGTTATAAAGCTTAAAACCAAGAACAAAATTTCCCAAAAACCAGTTGGGTTGATATGGGGTGGATCATGTGGAGATGGCTGCTATAGGTTTGGTGTATTCATATGTCTGGGTATTTACAAATCTTAATGATAATCAATTAAATACAACAATGAGGATTAAAACTAGAATTCTGAGGCCAGTGCCTGATCATTTCTTCCCTATATTGTGCAAATTATTTCCTCCTGAGGCAAGATGTATAGCTGCTCTCCTTAGTTTGTACAATAAGATTTTTCAAACAGCAAACCAACCATGTGGATGTGTTGGGAGCAAGTATAGGAAGACTTGAAGGTGTGCTCTTGTTTTTTAAAGTTAACTAGCTATGATCAGAACTTTTTTACCTAGAAGAGGAATTGAGTTAGAAATAGAGACATATGACTATTAGGAGGTGTTTTGATTAACACAGATGACTTTACCATTAAAAGAATATCATTATTAAATCAAATATGAACTTATTTCATAGCAGAAGGTTTTTCAAAGTTTAATGTTATGATTTTAAAAACAAAAAATTAAAGTGGAGCTATACAAGGGATACCCAAGAATAATAGAATTATTTTTTTAATTTTGTAATTTTCATTTTTAAAATTCGATCACCTTAAAAGTATTCTCTGTTGTACCTAATACACTTGTCCAAACATTTTTCCATTGGTCAAAATAATTTTCAACTGTTCACTTGTCTTTGAATGCATCAATTGCTTTCTGTTTCACATTTACTGTCCAAATCTCTTTCTTTGAGGTCCTTTTCATCTTTAGAAAAAAAAAAAAAAAAAGGTAAAGGTAAGGTAAGGTGCATTAATACGATGGGTGGGGTAAAGACGTTATTCTATCTGATGTCAAAAACTGCTGCTTGGTGACTATGGTATAGGTCGGGGCATTTTCATGATGGAAAAATCAGTCACTTGTTAGCCACAATTACAGTAGTTTTTTCCATAAAGAAACTCACAGTGTTCGATAATTTCTAGGTAAAACTGTTTTTGTTTCATTCTTAGTTGTCCTTGATGGTATCGTAAATTTTTTTGACATTTTGTCAGTTCGAACATTTTTAGGATGCATTTAAACATTTGCAGTTAAAGTAACAAATGATCTTTTGATATTCCTTCTCATTTGAAGCATGCAGCCCACTTGTAAGCACTTTGCTAATTGCTTATTCTTTGTAGGCTTTCTGAATTATTTCAGGTTATTCTGCAGCACATATTTCTAAAAGGAAACAAAATTTGATGACTGCACAATGCTTATGATTTTTAGCTATAATTTTTTCCTGAAATCAGAAAGTAACCATTAAAAATTCACTGTACTTCATTAGTAACTCTTGGGACATCACCTTTTATACTGACTCAGAGGGTACTGTCTAGATTCTTAGCAGCAGAATTATGAACTACAACCTTATCCCCACTGCAATACAATAATTGTTATTTTTGGGTCCCCTTTATATTTGTCATTTAAATTGAATTTTTAAAAAGACAAGTTGTTTAGATAAAACTCAATGCCAGTCATTATCCAGTTACATATTAAAACGTGAAACTTTCAATATCATAGATTATCTTTCAATATCTAGATTAGGAAACTAGAAATATATCCTGTTCTCTTTATGTGTGGATTATTTCATTATTTTCTTGCATTGAATGCCTAAAGTACATATCAAAGAAATATATTGTCATATTTTTTCAGAGGATGAATTGAGTTGGCTCTATAACTGGTTATTTTTTCCCAGTTGATGAATGGATGTTTTTTCTTTTTTCCCAATTTTAGACCCATATGTATTCATTTATTTTTTTGTTGAGATTAAATGAATGAAGTAACATCTATGATTTTTTGTATGCTTCATTTGGTTTTTGTATTAATTTCCTTCTTTTTTTTTTTTACATAAAAATTAAAGAAGAATCATATTCATGTTGGATAAAATTTGAGAATCATCAAAGACTGATTTTCTCATATATTGGGTATAAAAAAAAGTGAAGTAGTATTGAAAAACTGAAACAATTTTTTTATAAAAGGAAAGTATATGTTTAACAACTGGAAGACTGAAGGAATTAATTCATTTTAGGATAATGGCATTGTGAAATACTCTTATGAGTTTGAAAGAGAGAGAGCGAGTGAGGGAGGAAGCTCACCAAAAATGGAACTAGTTAAAAGAATGTATAGAGTTTCATATCAGGTTATAATAAGTTTCTTGTTATCTTAATATGATTATTAAAGAAAATATTGTAATTCTATATTGCATATTCACCTCATAGAAATCTCCTTTGAACAAATTCTTAAATTGTGGTTGATTCCATGATAGTAAATAGTCATGGTCCCCTGATTTAGTCTTTTATGGATGGTCTTTGCCCATCTATGGGTAGTTAGATTAAATTTCACTTTATGTTTTATTTTATGACAATGATATTTGGATTGACATAGATTAATATAAACTGTTTATGATTACTGTTTACTTTGACTGTGAAAACAACAATAATAATAATAATTAGAGATGTTTTTAATGTAGGTAGTAGGTCATCTGGAATCAATTGGTTGAAATTTTTACATATAAAATAAATTTTGATTCATTCAATTATTTGCTTTTTATTACCATTTTATAGATGCCGAGTGCACTCGCTTCACTTCAGAGAAGTGTTCATGGTGTACTGCTTGGAAAGACTGCACGCCCAGATTGGATTAGTTGTGGTGTTCCTAAGTCATCTTATTTAATGTCATTTGATGTTAAGTTGCCATTGGCTACTGGTAAATATAATTTTGAATTCATTCCATAGTTTAGAATTCTTTAATTTATCCACGTACTCTGTAGTCCTGAACCCTGTCATTCCTCTCTTCATCATCTTCTTTCTTTTTTATTCATCTCTTATCAATTAACAGTAACTTGCTAGTCTCTGACTCCCCTCCTACCTTTTTCTCTCCATATTCTAATGTATAGAGTCTTTAAGTATATCTTCTTGATCTTTATTACAAAGCCTGCCTATTGAAGATATATGATTTAATTGCTTGAATAAGGGTGCCTGTTTTGCAAAATTTCCTTAATTTGCATTTTATTTATTTTTCTATTTAATTTCTCTCATTTCTACATTTAATTTGAATGAGATGCTCCTGCTAAGCTAAGCAGCTTAGTGAAGTACTAGTCATTGTAAAGAACGTTTGTTTGTGCTCGATAGAAATTCATCTGTTTTTTTGAACAGGTCATGGTGCCTTAAAGAGACAGCTTTCCACATGTGTACCCTAAGTATAGGGCCATTACCCATCCGGAGAAAGTTATGTAATTGTTCAAAAAAGTAAAAAAAGGATGGATAGTAATGGCTAAAGAATTGAAAGTGAAGTAAAATATTATTTAGGAAACTGAAACATCATCTTAATGATCAGAATTAATTGAAAGAAAATCTAAATTATATAATTTCATGGTAATGGAATTTATGGAAAGAGTCATAAAGAAATATGAGAGACAAATGTAATGGCCTTAAACAGAAGCATGTATAAAAGTTTTCTCAATACTCCTTTGCTGCAGGACACATAAGGAGTTAAGATTGAGAACAAGAAGAAGTGAGGATGTAGCCAAATGTTTTGTACATTTAAATTACATCCTTATATCAAACATTCCTGGGATGGTTGAGGTTTTTTCATTTAGGAACCCTGAAGGTGTTTGTAGATTATTCTAATTCCTGGTGAAAAGAAATTTTGTTATCTGCATAAAAATGTACTGGCTCCTACATGCAGGTGAGTCACTGGAAACTGATGATTTTTAAAGCTAAATAAATTGGCAACCTTGACATCTAGGTGGAATTGAAATAGCTATGACCTTGCTTAATATGTCATTTCAGTAATAATAGAATAGTGGACCTCTTTATACCATTAATTCATGGTGAAAACATTTTAAATTTGATTACTTTGTGATTATTTCATTGGAATTTCAATATTTTGAGGTCACAGTTCCATTCATAGCTACAATATGATAATGATCTGAATAATGAATTTATGAATTACTGCTTCTGCTACGAAAAACCAACCACCAGGTTGTGTGCCCTCTGTAAGAACAATTTAAAAACACTGACAAATCATGTAGGCATTGATGAGGAATACTCAGTGCTGAACCAGAAAGCATGCTGCAATCCTTCATTTATCCCACAGCACCGTCAGAAATATTCTATACAAAGATTTGAACTTTCATTCATATACAATGATGGTGGTGTAAGATCAAATTTACCATGAAAAAGCAAATCTGGTGACATTTTGTGCAAATTTTATTAACTTTTTACCAATGAATTGGTTCCTTAATGAGTAATAAAGTGCCTTTTCATTTTTCGGGTACAGTGAACAAATAGAATTTTTGTTACTGATCTGATTCAAATCCTTAACAGCTTCATATGCATCTTTTCCACAGTCCATATGGAACTGTTTGGTGTGCTCTGGTAAGTTTTGCAATCATAGGCTTTTATTTCTTTGAAGAGGAAGGGCATATGATAACAGTCAATTCTGGCTGGTGCACAATGATATTAGATTTCCAAATGAAGGAGATGTTACATAGCCGGGTATGTTCTTTAGACCTGTCAATAATCAACTATTTTCTCTAAGGATTTCAAAAGTTTAGAGAGTTCATCAGTACACCTAATAACATTAATGAACTCAAAGCCTCTGTTCAAGAAGAAGCAGAGCAATAGACAATGTGGTGCAACCAGCTATGCAAAATCTCTGGGCCAAACTACAACAGAATTAGAAATTGTAGAGGACATTTATGTAATCTTTAATTTAAAAAAAGAATTTACATCAATAAATGGCCTTATTTGCTATAATTAATAAACTCGTGTGTTTCTTTATATGTAATCAGAATCATAATTTTTTGCAAATGGACATAGCTGAGAGTGTAAGTCTTGCCAAGTGGAGCAATTTTTATACTTGATGTCTCCTGCGTAGCAGTTGGTAGTCTAAAATTGATTAAGCAGTATTTGAGCCGGGAATATTTTCTTTTACTTTCCTGTCTAGTTCTATAGCAGAGTTATATCTTTATAAGGGAAAGTATTGTAATCAGTCCGATTTGGCCTTAATGCGGTTTTCACTGGATCTTGACATTTTGATACCTAAGGAACCCAAAGACTGGATGGAAGTTTTCCTGGACGTTTGTATGTACGTCTATATGTTTGGTCTTGCATTCCTTACATTTCTAGAACTACTGGACCAATTTTGACCAAACTTGGTCAAATTACTTCTGTACATGGGGCATTGATGCCATTAAATTTTTAACTTAAAAAGTCAAGGGAGTGAGGCTGTACAGCAAGGTCACCCTTAGCATCCAGAGATTTCGCCTAATTAAAGTTTTATTTTTCTTAGGCATATTCGTTAACAATTAAAAATAATAATATTTGTAAAACTTTTGCAAAATCACACCCCCACCAAAAAATGATTTAAATAACTAACAGCTAAGCGGGTATACTGCGTCAGTAGTACATCCTCTCACTACAAGGAGTGCTAATGTAACACTGATGTACAGGTATTATAGTCGTACGCTATGTTCTGACGTCACAGATGATCGATAGAATTAAATAAATGAATAATATTTGAACCCACACAAATGAAATACTGTGTGCGTGTGCTTTAGTTAGAATCATTGAATTAAATAAAAAATATTATATTTAAAGAAAATTATAAATATATTTTAAATTAATTAGTGTGTAATTGTAAACAGTTCTATAACTGTTTTGTCAGCTTTTCTGATGCAAAATCAAGAGATGTAATGGGTCTTTAATGTCATCCTCTTTTGCAAAATTCATACATAATTGGCCGTGTTCCTATTACAGTTGATACACATTAGTGTTATGTCATTTGTACTTACAGGAATGTTTTCAAAAGTATTGTTCCTAGATGGAAGGATGAAATGTTATACATCTATCATGATAATTCAACTTCTTATGTTGACCAATTTCTAGTTTTATGTACTATGAAAATAAGAAATTAGATTATGGAAGCTGGTTAAAATTTCCAAGGAATAAGATGAAACAGAAGACTTTACTAAAACAATTCTTATTGAAAAAAAAAATCACGTTAATAAAGAATTTTCATCTTATTATTGAAGATTTATCATTTTTTTTAGTAGAAGAACAGAACACTAAAGAAGAAAGACCAATAATGCTAAAGATGCTACTACAAGCTTTGTAAATAAAGGTAAAAAATACAAAACAGATTTTTGTTGCCTTTTCTATATTTAACTAATATATAATTGAATAAAAAAATTAAAAAACTGGAAAAATAATATTCAATTGAAAACAATATTTAAACATTTTTAACAAATTAAAACCTTGTATTTAGCAATTTGCACAGTACTAAGATTACTAAAGGTAATCAATTCAAGTTACATCTTATCCAGTGAGGAAATCTTGTTTGCTTAAGTGTCCAATTTCTGAAACAAATATGATTTTAAATGGTGATTTACTATTCATTTTAATTTGTTAGTAGTAATATGCATGTTAGTAGTAATATGCTTTTTAATTAATACTTATGATTGTAGACACCAAGAAAATTAATAGTTATTATTTTTTTTAAGATTACAGAAATGCTAGTGGGAGTACTACATCTGCCGTCAGTACTGCTAGTGCGAGTAGTAGCAGCAGTAGCTGTTCAACTGTGGTGGCTGTAGTCAGTACTACCAGTGCCGGTGGAGGTGGAGATTGTATGACTGGTATTGTCGCTGGCAGTAGAAGTCATTCTGGTAATGCTAGGGCTTTAGCCAGTGATGGGAGATACTTGTATTTACACAACAGTAAAGGTTTATTCAAGATTGGTTCTGGCTACGGTGGAACTCTTAAAGGACATATTTATATGCATAATCATGATTTTTATAACGATAAAAAAGGATGGCTTGGATATGCTCAGGTTAGTTTAATATGGTGTTTATATATTTATTTAACCATTTATAACGTTTCTGTATTAGTCATTTTGAATTTGTTTTCAGACAGCTTTTTTTCACTTGGAACAACATTGTAATAGATGATAATTATATCATTTGTTTGTCAATAGGTCTTGACACATTTTAAGCTGATCGTTACCAGGACAGTACCATCAGTTGGATCCTATAACCAAGGACATAATTAGTATATTTAAAACTAACAACATCTTTAAAATGGATTGAATTTAGGTCCTGCACCATTATAGATGGGCATAGTAACTATTGACTGGTTGGTTGGAATGTTGTTCTGGGCATCTCCTTTTATCTATTTTCTGTCTATTTTATTTTCTTTACTTTACCAGTTGATACAATCCACCGGGTGGTAAAAAATGACACATCACTTTTAGAAATAGCTACCATTGAAGCTTAATCGTTACTTATGCCTGAAATAATCAGATTACCCTATAATTAATTACTATTATGCAATTATAAATATGTTGTCTGCAGCAACGTAAACGATGCACTATTATTGAAAAAGTTATACTAATTTCAGTTTCCTAATTTTATGATATTCACATTATTTGCTACTTTTGGTCTAGAGTAAACAAATGTTCTGTTTGTTTGCAACTATCCTAATTGCAATTCGGTTCATATTGTGTATGATGTTATACAAACAATAGGATTACTTCATAGCTATTAATAGTTTTATGACACAATTAAATTATATTTCCAACACTATTTTAAAAATCTTTACTTGGTCTTGTAAAACTTGGTAAAACTCTTGGTCTTGTGAAATGTAGTTATTTTAAATGTGGTGTTTTTAACTGTTCGTGATAGAAGTTATTTTAAGTAAGGTGGTTTTTGTCCTTAATTTAGTTTAAATAAATATCATACTGAAATTTATGATGTATTTGCTTTATTACAGTCAAGAAACAGAAATTAAGTTTTTGATTTTAAGTTTTTAAGTTTTGATTTTAAGTATTGTGATATTTAATAACTATGGCCAAGAACTCTTCATGCTGTATAAAACAGAAAAGATAAAATATTATGAAATGGGGAAAAGTCTTTTAGTTTTTAATGTTTTCAATAAATTTTGTGAAAAATACCTACTTTAGAAATTGAACTAGTAGAAGCGCTTCCATCTGAATTCACAAGTGTATCTATTTCAAGTACTGAGAGATCATTAACTGAAAAGAAAAAATATGGGTTAGTATACGAGCCAAAAAAAGAAAAGAAAAGATTCAAAACCCGTTTTAGGCATATTTGACAATTTCAAAAAAATTCTATGAAATCCGAAGTCCAGTTTCTTTTTTAAAAATGAATTCCTGAAGGTACCAGCTGTCAAACACGTGATCTGGATTTACTGAAAATTAGTCTGACTAATTTGCACAAACTTCTTTTATCGATAGGTTTCAAATTTGCAGGAAAAAGTAGAAATAGTTCTATCATTGATAGAGATGACATAATGATTTGGTGAAGGAAATATTTGAAACAAATTAAAAATTGTAGAAAAATGAGAAAAAGATTTTTTATTTGAATGAATCTTGGATGAACATAGGTCATTCAGTCAGTAAAGTTTGGTGTGACACTTCTGTTAAGACATCTAAACAGGCTTTTCTGCCTGGTTTAAGTATAGATATAAAATCGGCAAGCAACAAGGATAACGGTTGATTATAGGTCATTTAGGGAATGAAGATGGATTTGTTAATGATGCATTATTAGTTTTCAAATCCAATAAAAAGGGTAATTTCCACAAAGATATGAAAGAAATTTTTTTAAAAACTAGTTTAATACAATTCTGAAATTAATTCCATCGAATAGTGTTATTGTTTTGGATAATGCAATATGTCATAATGTAAAATTTAAAAAAATTCTGAGTAAGTAAAAGCAGATATAATATCATGGCTGAGAGAAAAACAAATCCCATCTGATTCTACATTTTTAAAGATTGAAGAACTGTTAGGAAGTTAAAAAAATAAGCAAAACTTTTACAAATATGTAATCAATGATATAGCTTAAGCTAATGGATGTACAGTATTACAGCTTTCACCATATTACTACTGCAATGTGAATACAATAGAACTAGTGTGGAGTCAAGTAAAAGAAATTTATAGCTTTGTATAATAAAACTTATAAATTAGTGGATGTAAAAAGGTTTTACTTGAAAAAGGTATCACTGAGATTATGGCAGATAATTGGTGGAACTTATTACACATATGCTGGGAGAAGAAAAAATGCGGAAGATGATTATTTTGTTGATATTAAGGTGGATAAACTCATTATTAATTTTGAACTCATTAATTATTACTACTTGGAATCTAATGTAAGTGAGATGAAGATGAGGTATTGAATGGATGATTATTTATCAAATGATTCACTGTAACAAATTGAGAAAAAACTAACAGAAAATGGTAATAAATCATAAATTGTTTTTACATCTTTTTTTATGCATGTAAATAGTATTTCAGAGTTTAGCAAATTATTTACAAACCTATTTATTTTTATCATTTCATTAAACCATTATTATTTTGCGTAGCTACGAACTGGATATAACAATTATTGCTGTAATGGTAAAATTACCATTAAAGAAGTATTTAACAATTTATAATTTTTTTTTAATTTAATAAACATTAAATGTTTTAGAATATACTGAGTAACAGGCAACTATTTCTGTATTATTATTACAATAGAAACCAAATCAAGCTGTCACGTAATTTTGTGTACATCTGGTTCATACTGCCTTGTTTGGCATCTGTTTTGTATACTTCTTGCCTCAAGGTAAAGTAGACAGATACAATGAAGTTTTCTTAAATCATGGTCCATAGGCAACTGCATTCCTCATTTTTGTAATGAATTTGTCTACTATGTAACTTTTTAAGCTACTGTAAAAATGTTTTTTCCAATAAAGAAAAACTGGACTGATTGTAGAATTATTGTATTTAATTTATGTGTGTGTTGTTTATAATAATAGGACTGCTTGTACTTTCGTTTGCTGGGAAATGGATCTGGTGTCAGCAGAGGAGAATTGGTAACCATTGAAACCGATGATTTAATGATACAAAATATTACTAGAGTTGATGCTTATTGTGATGGTGTCATGTTCTCTGATGGGGAATTCCTTGGTGTCATTACTTCTGCTAAAGATGTATGTAACAATCCATAAATTATAGTTTTATCTATACTACTTATAAATTAGTTTTTGTTTTTTTAAGTTGGACTTTCTTCCTATTTGCTTCTTCCATTCATTATGTTGTATTGGGTATGCATCAGCCTAGATGGTTTGAGGTTGTTCGATTTCAGCGAATCATTTTCCACTCTAGTCAGTAATTTACTCAACCAATGATTTATAGAGGACCCTGTTCATATTTTATTAGCTGTGTTTATTAACTTAATCATATTTATTAACTATAGGACTATTCTTGGGAGAAAAATAATAGATTTTGTTTGAAGTGTTATGTTTCTGCACAATGTAGGTGTAACATGCAGATTGTGAGAGCAGGTACAGCAGGTAAATGATGGATTTTGTAAAAACTTTAAATGTTAGCCAGTTATAGAAGTTGTTGGTGGGTTCATAATTTTAAAATTAAAATGTGCTTATTTTCTGTATTTTGTCTTAACAAACTACATCAGAAAAAATATGGTAAGTAGATTAAATAAATAAATACCCTATTTTTTCTTACAAACTACATCCTCTGACAGGAAGTCTTACTCTTTAAGACTTTAGTCATTGGTGTCACATGGCCCTGGCCTATGCAGCTTTTCTTCCTACTACACATTGAGCTGCTGAACCTTGAATCTTTCATTCCATATACATACACCACATTACAAACACTACACAGATTACAACATATAAATTTACACAGCAACATCTTGCACTGTTTCTTCTTACACTTGGATGTTGTTCTGACACTTTAAAAATCACAACCGTAACCAAGTTGGAAACTGTCATGTTGATTGGTGGATGGCTCTCTGTAGTGAGTCTCAAATGATATCCTTGTGGTACCAGGGTGAACTCAGTTGTATGCAATCCTAGCTCAAGTATGTGTACACTCTGCTGGAGTGTCGTTAAATCACTGGTACGAATAAAATTTGTATTATTTCCCAAATAATTTTTCAGTGGTTGATCCACATGAAAAAAAACCATTAAAATGGAGAGTTTGAAAACACTTTAATCAATCTTGTAGCCTAAGATACGTCAGAAGATATGGAAACAAGAAATGTAACAGGGAGTGTTAAATTTTCTAGTGTATGGTTTCTTATTATCATGTATAATGAAAAAGGTAAATTCTTCTCTAAGGTCTCTCCATTCCTAATAAATAGATGCATTGCAAAGGCAGGCTTTGTTATCCATTAAAAAGCTTAGAAGGGGCACCCTGATGATAGAGATAATTGATGATGAACAGAGTCGGAAACTCCTGGCCTTTAGAAACTTAGGGAAGGATTGGTGTTAGTGGAGCCCTACAGTGCACTAAATTCCAGCAAGGATGTGATCTTTTGCCATGATCTGGTTGATGTTGAATTATCAGAAGAGCTATCACTGTAATTAGTCACGTCTATGCCGAGGATAATGAGAAAGTAGGATGGTGGGTCAAATCAAATGGTAAATAGTCTTTTGCTTATTGTATTTTTAATTTTAACTACAAGGCCAAAAAAAAAAAAAAAAATCACATATGATTCTAAATGGATAATCAATAGTATTTTCAATATCGATTTATTTGTATTGAAAATACAAATAAATCGATAAGATCTCTACAATATTGAATGAATGAATTATTATAATATATAATAATTATATATATATATATATATATATAATAATTCACTTGCTTAATAATAACTTTCCTACTGGTCCGAGAAACATTTATACACCCTGACCTGCACAGCCGTCTTATTCCTTAAGTTGAAGTGTGAGAATTATTGTCCTCGCCCTTACATTTTCCCTTCTTGTAGAACAATGCTATTGTTGGTGTGTCATTAACAATATTTCAATGAAGATTGTTAAATGGACCTGTTAGCCTGAGAAAAATATTTCTTTTAGTACCCTTTTGGATTCCTTCCATTATTATTTTTTACTTTCTTCTTAAATAATTATTCTTAATTTTTTAAAATTATTATTCTAATTTTGTTATTATTACTTTCTTCTTAATTGGAAGGAAGTTACCCAGGTCCGTTATATTGGTCTTGTTACAATATAAATATATATTTGTAGATTGTGTTTGTTGCTAAATATAGTTTGTTGTAAAAAAAGTACATATTGTTGTAAGTTGTCATCGACATTTCAATATTTAATATTTATGAATAAAATTCTTTACTTGCTTAATTTATTTGTATAAATGTTTCTTTTAAAATAATCTGTTTTATTATCATCACTTCGTTTATAGCTTTTGTAAAATAATTACTTTTTTCTTCTGCTGAATAGAGGCACTGAGATAAATTGTTTCATAACTGGAAGGGGTATATTAATTTTAATTTTATGTTATAAACTGTAATCTTGCTTATCACATATCTGGAAAATATCTAATGTATAAGAGGCCAATCAAAGATGCTTACTGTGATAATATTGGTTTTCACTATTTAGGAGTAGTTAATAGGGTGAGCATGTCTCTTACAGAGGGGAATATTATCTGCGTTTCAGTAGGCTTAGAACCCAGTAGGTAACACTCTACTCAGACTCAGTGAAGAAACTAATGGGAAAACACTTCACTTCTCACTTTACTTTCTAACAAGCTCTGACAAAAGATTCTTGCTGCTCAAGAAAAGCTATATCCATTTTTAGACAGTGGTTTATATTTTGTGATCCCATATGTCATACTAATAAACAGTATGTTAAATTTTAACATAGTATGATTTAATAAGATGAAATAATCTGAGAATTTATTGTTTCAGGATGGATTTGTTGTTCGAACAGTGAATCCTAGCAGTACACCTAGTTATTCACTGAATGAATTACCTCTGAAACTGGCTCGGAAATGTGTTGATGTGTGTGGTGTTGCTTCATTCGATGAGGAGAGTTCCATGCATACGCTGCATGCTGGTACCGATGATGAGGTTGCTACAATCATATCTGGAAAGGAATTCTCATTAATACGTACCACTTTTGGTAAAGTAAGTAATTATTCTTTTAGTTCTTTTGAGTGTATGCATAAGAGGTTTCCATTATTTTTAATTATTTTATTTGTATTTAATTGTGAAGTAAAGTATTAATTTTTTAACTTATTTAAGAAGTATATTATTTATTTAGTTGAAAAAAGGAAATTTGTTAAAGTATCACTACTTATTTTGTTTTTCTTTTGGAACAGCTTGCATAATTGCCATACTGTCATTAAATCTAAACAATTTAAATTTATGATCAAGGTGACTTGAATTTCAATGTTATAAACTAAAATTCAGTACATTAATCTTTATGTTTTTGTTAAAAGACAAAAAAATTAGATACTTATTTTTACTCAGATTAATCTGAAGGATTAATCTATAGGATAATAAAAAATTGATGTGATGGTGATGGGAATAATTATTATTGGGGCTATATTTAATATTATGATACTTGTTTGGTGAAATCTGCATTATGTTAAGTATCGTCAACTTCTGATCAAAATGTCTGAATCATCCTTTTGTTGCAACCTTAGCTGAGTTAGAAAGTAGAAATGAAATATTAGATATAGTTCTCATGACAGAAAATTTTATCTATTTTGAATGTTCTGTGCCTGTTGAGTGTGAATAAGTGTATCATGTTTCCAGATTTTAATAATACAGTTGTTTGATTATTTGAAAGAAAATTTGTTACATGAAAAGTTGTTGAAAATTCAGTAGAAAAAATTCAGAGAAGTGAATAAAAAGAAATGAAACAGAAGTCAGCAGATTGATATCCTATAATGCAAAGTACATTATTGAAAACAAAATAACTAAATATGATTGAAATTTGTAAACTTTTTGTATTTAAGAAGTTTAATTGCTGATCCAACTGAATACTGTAGGATTTCCATTTCATTTTAAAAAAGCAGAAACTGCACAATAGTTTTTAAGTGATGTTATATAGAGGATGACAAAGTTTCTGAGACTTTGTGTGATCTTGGATTAGCTAGGATATTCGCAGTAGGATAGTGTAAATGGGAGTACTACTTTCAAATGATCAAAAAAAAAAATTACAATTTATTTATTCATACTCTAATTTTTCTTTCTTTCATCTTTGTTAATGATTATGTTATTAAAACTCAGTTTCTGATTGAACTGATGAATTAATTAATTTATTTATTAATCAGTATTATATATGATGGCAGTCAGTTATTTGCATTACTGTTATTCCAGTGAACATCCTGTAACCCTTCAATTGATTAGCGGCGCGAAAAATATTAGCGCTTACTTTTTGAAATCCACTTATGGCTTATTTCTCCAGTGGGTTATTGTTACTGCTAAGGCTTAACTTTTCTATTTGCTATGACAAAGAAATCTTTACAGAATCATTTAATGCTATGGATTCAGATCAACTCAAACCGGTTTATTTAATGTGACATTTAACATTTGATCATGGTTCTTGAGATTATAACAATCAAAATTTTCATTACTACCATAATGTCCATTTAAAAAAAACCACAGTGTGGCATTTGCAAACACAATATAACCAGTCATCCATCAATTCTGGTATCTCCAGGAATTTAATTGTGTCCAAACTATTACATATTTAAAAATTATCCTTAGAAATAATTTTTTTTTTTAAGAATTATTAATGTAATAATTTATTCCCATCCATAGTTACATTAATTTAATTGTAACTTTTAAAATCTGTAATCAGTACTTATTATTGTAATCTGTTCTTCCGTTTCAGCATCTGCAGCGTAATTTAAAAGCACATTGAAAGTACAGCTGTTTTATCAAAATGAACGTGTTTAATGTAAGATAATTTAATTTATATGATAAATTATTGACTTATTGATATCCAGTGTTCTAATTTATAATCAAATGGCAGATTATTATGTTGTCTTTCACTACATAAGATAAATACTTCTGTTTCATAAATCTTCACATCAGCCTCAGGCAGCTTTGAAAATTATTTCCTCATTTCAGACAAATTGCTACTCATTAACATTTAATTGACTCATAACGATAGTATTTTATTTTTTGGGTTTATGGATTAATAAAAAAGGCAATAGTTTTAAAACGTCTCCCTTTTTCGAAGACCAAAAAAGAATTTATAGTTTGCTATTTAGAATTGTGCTGAATTTATCACCTTTCAATGGTGAAATCCGTTGAATTATTTTTATTAAAAAATATGTGAAAACTTTTAATAAATTACCTTTATTACTACGACTGTAAAAGACTATAAAAGGTTTTTCTTATTCTTAATCTAAAATAACAGTGAATAATTTAATAAAGTTTTAATGTGTATTTATATTTATTTTAGATATTGTATTGTGGTAAATCAGCTAGCCTTGGAATGAAGCAAGGCGGAAAAGCTTCAAAGTGGGCTGAACTAGTAATACCAAAGGGTCCAAAGATTAATGTGGTAGCTGCTGGCCATGATGGCCTCCATGCAGTACTTGTAGCAGAAGATGGTTCTGTGTTTTTTACTGGAACGGCAAGAAGAGGAGAAGATGGTGATCAAAGTGAGTAATTTATCAACATTTAAGACTTTTCATGCATAAAGTAGAATTAGTAGTGGAAAATTGGTAATATGTATGTATTATCCTTTAATTTAATATGTAATATTCAGTTACTGGCATAATGTATGGCTTTGGTTTCAGTTAAATACGAATAATCTAAGATAAAAACTGGCACTACCCTCAATTAAAAAACCAACTTTTGCAAATTACATACAAATAGAACACAATATACAAAGACATTAACCACAATATGAAAATTTTTCATAGATCATTTCATAGCCAAGGTGTTATTAGTACATTTGAACAATATGACATTTATTAATTTAGCAAAAATGACAGACAAAATGAACAAAAACAATAAATTGTAGATTTAAAAATTTATTATATATTGAAATTTATAATTACAAAAATTATAATATATTAAATTTTTAAATATATTGAATTTATTGTATTTAAAATTTACTGAAGTACATCTTATTTAAAGGTAAAGTTATAGGAACTTGACATGTATCTAGATGCTTTTGCAGAATTGTAAGTTTTTTTAGAGGCTGCTAGTGGATACAGTGGTAGTGATATGGTATTGTTGGATGTTGTGTGCTTATGTTTAAATTTGTTTTTGAAAAAACTTCTTGATTGTGATGTGTTACAACATAACATCACAGTGTTGTACTGTTTTTAAATTGTGTTCATTAAGAATATTGTTTTTATATTTATGTAATTAGTGTTGCTAAATTGTGCCTTGTATCCTTTGTTGCTTATATATAAGATTTTTCCATTATTGTTGTGTTGGTTCATGTGTTTTATTTCAATGAGGTTTGCAAAGATGGATTCACTGGGGGAGTGAGCACTTTTATAACTCTTGTATCATGAAAAGCTAAATCCTGTTTGACTTATTTAGAACTTTTTACTATGCAAGCAGTTGAGATTTGTATGCAAGAGGTAAATCTAATTTTTTGTATTATTTATATAAGGGTTTTTTTCTGATAATATGTGTCTCATTTTGTTTATCTTTTTGTGTGTGATACTGTGGTCTGCTCTTTTCAATTCATGGGGAGATTTCTCTTTATGGTTGTTAATATATTGAGGTAACAAACTGTTTTTTGTCTTACTCTGTTTTTCATTCATTCATTGATTGAAATTTATCTATGAGCTGAGTCAGTGTTTCTCAACATATGGGGTGTGCCCCCCTGCCAGGGGATGTGATAACACTAAATGGGAGGTGCAAGCATATTGAAAAGAAGATATTAAAAAAATTTATTAATTTACCGAAAGGAAAATAAAACAAAAATACATTTGACATAATAAAATATACACGTTACGCTGATATAATAATCTTATAAATAGGACTGTATCAGTACGGCACAATGTATTTAATACTGTATTACATCAAATATAAGACCCACATTTTTACTTGTTTTTATGTGTCTTATATTTGAAGGAGGGGGTTGACGAGTGCTAGATATAGATACATAAATGCCTGACTTACGCAGTAGACTTGCAATTACTGTGCGTTAACGGTCAATTACAGTTAAATATTAAAAACGCTATACCCTTATTTATAATGTCATCAAAAAAGATACAATATAATGCTGGTTTTAAACGAAAAGTTATTGTTAATGGTGAAGAGCATGGAAAAAGAGCAGCGGGACGTAAATTTGACATTAATGAAGTGAATATTTGTCTGAGAAATAATCGCAATGCCTTGTTTTCTTGTAAAGGAACAACCAAATGTTTTAGAGAACCTAAAAAAAAGACAGTATCTAGAAATAGTTGAAGTTGTTTTACAATTTGTTGTTGAAGGACATGCAAAGGGATTGCCAATTACCAGAGAAAAAATTCAATTCAAAGCACTAGAAAGTTTTAAAACATTAGGGATGGATGGAAACTTTAAAGCAACAAGAGGTTGGTGTGAACGATTCATGCAACGTGTTGGCTTATCATTAAGGGATCAAATGTCTATTTGTCAAAAACTTCCTTCTGATTTTGAACAGAAATTATTGAATTTTCAAGCCACGTAATTCAGTTGCGAAAGATATCTATTTACGATTTTAAGCATATTGGTAATGCAGACGAAACTCCTATGCTTTGATATGCCTCGGAATTATACTGTGAATATGAAAGGTGTAAAAGAGGTTAAAATCATGAGTGTAGGCTATGAAAAGCAGCATGTTACTATGATGCTGTGTATAACTGCAGACGGTAACAAATTACCACCATATTTAATATTAAATTGCAAAACAATACCAAAAAATGAGGTTTTTCCAAAAGATGTTCGTGCACAGAAGAATGGATGGATGACAAATGAACTTATGGAAGATTGGGTAAAAATTATTTGGAAAAACATCCAGGTGCTCTAAGTAATCCATCCAGTATTTTAATTCTTGATGCATTTTGTGGGCATTTAACTGACAACATAAAAAGTAATTTAGCTCATAAGAATACTGACTTGGTGATTATACCTGGAGGCATGACTAGCCAATTGCAGCCTTTTCATGTTTCAATTAATAAGCCATTTAAGGATTATTTGAAAAAAGAATATGAGTCCTGGTTGTGGATGGAGAATTATCCATTGACACCTTCAGGAAAAATTAAAATAGCTCCCGCATCAAAACTTGCCGAATGGGTATTTTCTGCCTGGAACAAAATTTCAAATTCAGTAGTGAAAGATTCATTTTCTAAGTGCTGCATCACCAATGCTTGATGGTTCAGAAGATGATATTTTATGGGAAAACAATGAATCAACTAAATCAAAAAGTGAATCTGATGGTTCTTTTGATGATCAAAGTGAATTGACAAAATCAGAAAGTAAAGATGATGGTTCTTTTGATGATCAAAGTGTTTGAATAATAAAATATATTTTCAGTTCTTTAAGTATATACATATTTTTTGTTTATAATGATAATACTTAATTTAGGTATTTTTTTATTTCTAGCTTTAAATATTTGGGGTGCATCTTATAATCAGTAGTGTCTTAAAATCGGTGTAATACGGTAATTAACTTATCAATACTAAATTAAAAACAAGTTTAATAATTAGTGATTCCCTTGGCTTCCCTAGCAGAGTAAAGTTTTTCAAAGGAAGGTTTAACATTAGAAATAGACATGATGCTGAGTTCTCTTTCTGTATTTAGCTGAGATATATATTTTGTCTTCAAAACAGCCAATGCAGAAGATCTGGTTTCACAAAGGTAGGATATTGAAAATGGTAATAGTTAATAAAATGCTCTTGTTTTCAGTGTAGAAAACTCATCATCTACTCTTGCCCAAAATTCAAAAAGTGATTTATTACTTAATTGTCTTTTGATTTTGCCATATGCCATCAATTCTGTGAAGATTTCTTCTTTGACAGTTGAGAGCCCTTAGTATTTTGAATTGGATCCCTAACCCACTAGTAACTTGCTATGAAGTTGTCATCAGCAAGAAAATACTTTTTGAATATTTTGCCAGCATGGCTAAATGATTTTCAATGGTTACAAAAACAACTTTCACATGTTGTTCTTCATTCAGCTTTGTGTGTTTTAACACATTCATTCACATTTGTAAACATTTTAGGTTTTTTTCCTTTAAATTTCTGCTATACAATTTCAATTTTCTACAAAAAGCATTAACTTTATCACTCGTATTTAATTTCTTGAATATGTCAAGTAGCTAAAATTCCATCGCTAATAAATCACTCAAAACCTCTTGGCTTCCAGTCTGTTTTCCTCTTCAAGAAAAATTGAGATTTCATCTCTTAATTCATAAACATGTTTCAAAAGTTTCCCACTTGATAATCATCTAGCCTCGCAATAAAATAGTAATGCTGAATGTACTGCCCCCAAGTCTAAACAAAGTGCAGAAAAGATTCTTGATTTAGGGTCTCATTTTTATATAATTTACTATGGTTATAACTGTTAGCACAATATTCAGACCAGGATTCATTTCTTTGGAAGCCAGAGAGCTTTTATGTGGATTATGCAATGTGTTGAGACACACTGTGGAGATTTGTTTTTTTCACAAGTTCTTGTATACTTCAGAATTTTCCAGAAATTGATTGAGCACCATTGGCGCATATTCCAGTACAATTTTTCCACCCTTTGTTTGCCTCGTTTATAAAATCATTTAAGATAGCAAATAATACGATTGCTTTCAGTTCTGTTGGTTTGCAGAAAAATAGTTGTTTTACTGCTGACGTACCATCAGAAAATCGAACATAGGTAATGAAATAAGCATCTTTATTGCTATCTGTTGCAAATTTGACAGGCGAACAGTATCATTATCAAATGATAATACCTCTATTAAGAGGTATGAACTGCAATTGTTTGGCAAAATTATCTCCAAACACAGTTTCTACAATCTCAATTGTAGCTGGTAAAATAAAGCTCCTCACCAGTGGTGTGATGCTTTCTACATCGGGCTATTTTATACGAAATTTTGTATGAAGCAAGTGAAGCTTTTTCATTAACAAAGTTTTTTGAAAATTAATTTTGCTTTTCATATGTTTTTAATTTTAATTTGAAGAATTCTTGGGATTTGATAATACACTCACCATGAAGCATTTCCTAATGTTGTTTAAGTTTATTAGGTTTAATGCTGTATGCTTCAAAAATTTTTGAGCAAATGACACACAGGAACCTTTTTTCTTTATCTGTTTCAGTACTGGTAAACTAAAATTTAAGTATTCTTGAGAATATTTTCTTAATTTTATTTTCAGAACCATGCTCATCTGTGCATTTGTTGATATCTATCGTCTAATGCTCACTTACGCCCACTTAAAAATTTATCCATGATTCTGAATAAATCTGCTGCTGTGAATTGCAGTTAACACACAAATTACAACATACACATTCACGACAGATCGATAGTGATAGAAGGATCAATTCAATTGAAACTGGCTGGAATTGAATGAGGTGCACCATTTATAAATATTTGCGCAGATGTTCCAGAATATTTGAGACAAATTGGAACTTCTCGTGAAACCGTGAGAATGTTTAATATGGTGGATGTAAGACAAAGAGCAATAGAGAGGCATTGATTGCATTGATTATGGTTTTGTCAATGAAGCAGATAGGTGTGGCCAAATTTCTATAAATTTACTTATTTCTTGTAATCTCTTTGTAATTTGTAGGTTTGTAATTAAGGTCGTAGTGTAGCTTTAGCGTCAAAATACTTAAAATATATTATTCTATACAGTGTTGTATGAGGAGGGGCGATGAAAATTATGATTGAAAATTGGATTCCAAATACTGAAAGGTTAAGAAATGCCAAGTTAAGTCATTTCCATATGCTTTAGCTAAATATTTTATTATTTAAGCTTACACATTAAGAAGTTACAATTTTAAAAATATATGTCACGAATATAAGAATTCTGATTATTAAATATTGCAGCTATTTAAAAGAACATCTGAATAATTTTAAGATGGGAACATTGACCACAACATTACTGATTACTTCACTGAGGAGAGGTGCATAATTACTACAAAAGGCCCACTGAAGATAATTTTTCTGTGTTTATTTTCAAGTAGTTCTCTTATAATTTTACAAAAATGTTGTATTTTGCAGTCAGAAATAATAATAAATCCTTTATTTATTTTAATTACAAAAAATAAATATAATAAAAAAACAAATAATTACAAAAACAAACAGATAATTAAAAATAGTTTCACGTAGTAAGAAAAAGCTAGTGAAAGCAAAGGGTGTAAAATATACCTGTACAGCCAGAATTTGTATAAGCCCCTCTTTCTAGTATTTTTTTAATGTATGAATTAATAAAATTGTTAAATAATTATTATTACAAGAAAATTCTCTTAGTCTCAGTTTCACTTGACATGCCCTTACTAAACCCAACTGGAAAATAAGTCTATGGACATATCTGTGTTGGGCTGGGAATTTTTGTAAAAAAAAAAGTAGGAAAAATATTTTAGAAAATGCTTTGGTAAAATCTATTTACAATAAAACTGTATATGGTGTGCTCTAACATATTTGACTTATATTTAAAAATAGATCTGTAATTTTAATAAAATCATTATTGTAACATGATTAATTCAGTGGTGACAGATAATGGAGAAGACTTTTTTCAACTTTCAATTGAATATAACTCTGTGACTATCAGCTTTAATTAAATCTTCACACACACAGTTTTCAGATACGCTACTACATATCTCTAAATTTCAGTATAATTGATCTGGTAGTTTAGAGATTATCAAGTCACAAAATTGTATGTATTAAGACTATGCAATTGTGTATATATACATATATGTAAAAGGAAACCCCAATTTAAATGAGTATTTAGTAACATGATGACTAGTTAGTTGGATATGTATGGAGGGAAGCAACCAGCCGATCATACCCATAGGTCACATTCCCATGTCAGTAGCAGAATGTCTAAGCAGGAGATACCATCATCTGTGGTGAATTATAAACTGATTTCTTGCAGTTTCCAGGTTTAGTTTGAAGATGTAACTCTAACGAAAAAATTTAGTGTTTCGGCAAAAAAAAAAAATTTTGAAGTGGCTGTGACACTATGAAGGAGTTACAAATGTTGTCTGCGAACCAGTGTCAATGACAAAACATTCAGGCCTTTTGTGACCTTGCAGAAGGTGACTGTTGCTGAAATTACATCAGAAATTGTCAAGTGTTGGGAGTGTGCATACAATGTTGTCAGACACTCTTTGATACAGCAGTGTGTCATTGAGGTAGGTTCCATGTTTTCTCACCAAGGCACAGAGAAATGTCTGCAAAGACATCTATCAGTAGCTTCTGAATTACTTTGACAAAGAAGGAAAGGCATTTATCATATTGTGACCTGTGATGAAATATGGGTCCACCACTGCAAAAATGAAAAAAGAAAGAAGAGAACAAGTATGGAATGTTGGAAAAATGGGAAGGGTCCACCAGTCAAGTCCAAGAAATGCTTATTGGCTAAAAAAGTTTTGGCAACTTTGCTATTGATTGATTTCCTGTACAAAGAACAGTAAATTTGGTGTACTATTGCCAGTTGCTGGATAACATCAGGTTTCTTATTGCGATAAATGCTGTTGGCAGTCAATTTGCAATGTCCTCCTTTTCCAAAAGGCATGGCTGCATACAGTAGCTCAGACTTATAATAATAAACTTGATAAAATTCATTGGACACCTCTTGACCAACCACCATATACAACAGACTTGTCACCATGTGATTTTGCTGAAAGAAACATTCAGAGGGGAAGTTTTGAAGATAGTGCTGCAGTCGAGCATTATGTGCACAATTGGTTGTTGGGCCAGAAATCTTGTTTTTTTTATGAGGGGTAGTAAGCTACCTAACTGTTAGAGAAAATGTATTTCTATTGAAGGAAACTATGTAAAAATAAGTTAATTTATTTATAATTTTATCTGTTTTCAATAAAGCTGTGTAAACAAATTCCAGTTTATATTTAAATGAGCCTTGTATATGACAGAGTAAGTGTTGACTTTCTTTGACCATGATTTGAATTGTTATGTGTGGTTAAGTTGTTACTTGTAAGTTTATAATAAACAGTAGTTTCAATATTATTACTATTCTATTTTAATATAATATAATTGTTTAAAATACAGTTATTAATTCATTTATGGGGGAAAGTAGAAAAGTATAGGGAAATTTGTATTTAATTCCTAATCAAAAGTCTCAGAACATTACTTGTTCTTTTTATAAATCAAAATCTGTATATTGGAAGTATTGTTTCTTTGTTTGGTGTTTATGGTTATATTTAAAAATTAGTTGGTAATGAGCGCTTCTTTGTCTGCTGATTGTACTAGGAATGTTCTGTAGATTTAAAAGTCAAGAAATCAACCAAGTTTATTTATAGATGTTTAAGTGGAAGCAAGACATATAAATAAATTGATCGCTTTAAATTGAAGGACTTCTAACTGTATTGAGCCATGGAAAGTTGAGATATAAAGGTACAGTTTTTATTCATTTCTTACCTAAAAGGAGCTGAAATGATAAATAGTGGGAATTTTTTCTACTGAAAAAAGAATTTCTAGGTAATCATTTTTATTTTCAAAAAGAAGTCATACAAATTGGCTCCCAACCAGGCAAAAAGTTTCTTCCAGTAAGAAATCAAAAACTTGTTAAAAGATGGACAAAGTAGACATAGAAGTGGAGGATTATGTTAAAAACACAAAAAAAAAACAATTTATAAAAGTGGAAGAAAAAAACATTTTTTTTTTAATATCACTTTACATTTTGACTTACCCTTATAATTTTAAAATAAAATTATTTACGGTGTTATTTATTTACATACATATGTATAGAATAGAGAATTATACTAAGTTTATTATGTTTCTATTCAGTTCTTGTTATTTTATTCTGTAATCTTAATTTTTTTCAAATTTATCACTTCGGTTCTGGGTATTGGTTTGCTGGCATTTCTCCCGCCACCACCCCATTCGGTCGCCCTAGAGCATAAGACCGAATGTCTGTGCCA